>SDVV010043192.1:0-10273 GCA_016164225.1 Gammarus roeselii
GCACCTGTGGGAGCACAGCAAAGCGGTCAAGTCAAGCGGCCGACCATGTATTCATGCACCTGTGGGAGCACAGCAAAGCGGTCAAGTCAAGCGCCCGACCATGTATTCATGCACCTGTGGGAGCACAGCAAAGCGGTCAAGTCAAGCGCCCGACCATGTATTCATGCACCTGTGGGAGCACAGCAAAGCGGTCAAGTCAAGCGCCCGACCATGTATTCATGCACCTGTGGGAGCACAGGTCCTGCACGCCTTAGCATATTCTGCTTTGTTCCTGTAAACCTCATAACGCTGTTGTATAAATACGGATATCGTTGTAATATGTGCAATCTTCCGACAATTATATTCGGTCGATATGTATAAAGTAAGTTGTACCAATAGGTGGAATGAAAGTGCATTTTTATCCATGCACCTTCATTTGTGTTTTCTATTTGTTCATTTGCGTTCGGTCTTCGTTCTATTTGTGGAAGCAGTAACAGCATAATTGTACTAAATTATGCAGTGACGACAGTGCTTCCACTTCATGGTGAAGATATTTGTTTCCCTCATAATATATCCAGGGAATTTTGAAGTTTACATAAATCATCGAGAAAATCATCAAGGAAATATAATCTCCGAACAAGCATTGTCATGGACACTTGTCGTTTTTTTTCCAATTGTTTCCGGTTGTACGATGGTTCGGTTCGGCTCATTTGGTGGCGACACTTTTTGTTGATCAGTTCGCCACGCGTCTCAACGATTGACAAGTCTGTGCACTGGAGATGATTGAAGTCGAAACTTTGGCTGAACGGCTTAACATGAGTGGAGTCAGTGAACTAGCCCCTCGCCTCAAAGCCAAGGGAAGAAACTTGGCTGACAAGTTTGAAAATACAGTCCACTACCCAGTTGATATGCTCATTGGAGCAGATCATTATTATGATTTTGTTTTCCTGAAAAACAGGGTGATGTAAGAACAATAATATCTTCAAAGTTAGGAGACCTTCTGTCAGGTCCCATAAAGGAATTGCAAGACAACACTCAAATCAATGTGATAACTGCACTTAAGGTAGCGGTGTCAGTGAAAGAAGCAGAAAAGGATGTTGACTTACTGTGGCATTTGGACACAATAGAGATATCACCGAAAGAAGCACACCCGGATGATAAGGCGGCTCTAGAGCAATTCAACAACAGCATCCGATTTTCAGATGGCAAGTATGTGGCCAGATTGCCATGGAAGGCGGCTCATCCAACACTGCCAATCAATTATCGTTTAGCCCAAGGAAGACTGGTGAGCAATCTAAAGCGTCTTGGGAAAGAACCTGAACTGTTGAAGCACTATGACAGTGTTATGCAAGAGCAACAACAAAGAGGATTCATCGAAAGAATAAATGACATGAAGCCACCAGATGCAAGCCACTACCTACCTCACCATGCTATGAGAAAGGAATCTCCAAAACACCGTTGCGGGTGGTTTTTGATTGTTCAGCAAAACAACATAATGATGCGATAAGTTTAAATGAATGCATGTACCCAGGACCATCCATGGTTTCAGTGCTACCTCAGATGTTGATGCGATTCAGATTGGGGTCACTAGCTGCCTGTTCTGACATTGCGAAGGCATTCATGATGCTAGGTTTGGATGAACAGGACAGAGACTTCACGAGATTTGTATGGCCCAGAGATCCCATGGATCCTGACAGCCCCATAGACACCTATCGTTTCAAAGTCATCCTTTATGGAGCCACCTGCTCACAATTCATCTTGAATGCAACAATTGACCACCACTTAGGAAAGTATGGTGGGCAAAAGGACATAATAGACAAGACCAAAAGGAATATTTATGTCGACAATTTATTAGTAACTGCATCAACAAATGCAGAACTACAAGAATTCTTCAGTTCACCCAAGAATATTCTGGGTGACACTGGACTCAACCTCCGTGAATGGGCTACCAATGACCCAGAACTCAAGGAATTGACGGAGAAAGAAGGTGAATCAGATGCCAGGCCCATTGTTCCAGTTTTAGGACTCAGATGGGACACTGTACAGGACACCTTGATGGTGGCTCCTAGAGAGTTAGAGACAGGTAAACCAACAAAGATAATCATTCTCCGAGGATTAGCTGCACAATTTGATCCTCTTGGGTCAATGACTCCCATCACCATCAAGGCCAAGTTTCTAATGAAGGAAATATAGCAGTCAAAGGTAGATTGGTATGAGGATCTCCCCAAAGCTATTGCAATCAAATGGGAAAAATTGAAGAGAGACTTCATCAGGATGTGTGACATACCTGTCAAACGCAACTCTGAGATAGGAAAATCAATGACCCTACACACCTTTGTAGATGCTTCCACAGTAGCAGATGGAGCAGCTGTGTACGGAGTCAGTGAAGGTAAGGCCACATTATTGATGGCAAAAGGACGGCATGCACTCGAGAAGACACTTTCAGTTCATAGACTGGAGCTGACAGCAGCCCTACTTGGAGCAAGGCACACTAAATATGTATGTGAAGCCTATGAAAAGGAAGTAAATGTTGAGGCCATACACATCTGGTCAGACAGTCAAGTGGCACTGGGCTGGATACACTCAACAGGCTCATTAGAAGCTTAAATGCAGAACAGGAAGACAGACAGCAAGAAAATTCTCCCTAACGCTAATTGGCATTATGTTCATACAAGTCAAAACCCAGCTGACTTGATAACCCGAGGAATCAACTCGAGGAAGCTCAAGTCGAGCCACCTGTGGTGGCATGGGCCAAAGAATATAACGGAACTCCAGGAGTGGAAAAACTTTCCTGCACAGGTGCAAAGTGTGATACTAAACAGTGCGGAAGAGCTTCCACCCCCCGAGTCTTTCCTACTATCAGTAGCCAACAGATGTAGCACTTTCAAAAAATTAATAACCACCTTTGGGTGGGTAAAGAGGCACATTGAGTGTCTGAAGTTGAATGTGAGAAATCAAGGCCAGAACAAAAGAAGGTCAAAGAAACAAGGTAAAGAACAAAAATTGCCTTCAATGAGATGGAATGGGCTGAAGATTGGGTAGTAAAATAACTCCAAAGGGAGGAGTTTGCGGGAGAGATAATTTTTTTTCGCAAACCAGGTCCCAAAGGTATCGCTCCAATAACGAAGCAGTTAAATTTAGGCATCAAGGCTGCCAAGCTAGTGGTGGTGAGCAGGATCACAGAGGCCGAGATTGAGGACTCTGTGAAGTATCCAATCCTGCTACCAACCAAACATTGAATCCCAAAAATGATCATAGAAGAAGAACACAATGTCAAGCACCACATGGGAATAAACCACGTCGTTGCCAGCCTTCGTCAACGATGGTGTATCCCCAGGGTTAGACAAAAAAACAAGAAAGCAATAAGGAACTGTATGCAATGCAGAAGAGAACGTGGGACACACTACCGTGGACCACCAACCCCTCCCCTTCCAGGATTAAGGGTGAGTCAATCTCGTTCATTCGCTGTAACAGGAGTGGACTATGCCGGTCTCCTATATGTGAAAGAGGGGACATGAATCGAAAAACGGTACATTGCACTGTACACGTGTGCATCCACCAGGGCAGTGCACTTTGAGGCTGCTAAGGATCTGTCTGCAGAAGCCTTCTCGAGAAATCTTCAACGGTTTTCTGCTCGTCGTTCCTATCCCCGAATGTTAATTAGTGACAATGGATTGAACTTTGTTAGCTCCGCGAAAATACTCCAGAGCTGGGAGGAACATCACAGGGCTTGGAGCACTATGAATCAAAACAAATGCAAGTGGCATTTCAACCCTAGCAGGGCCTCTTGGTCCGGAGGCTTCTTCGAGAGGATCGTGAAGATGGTCAAGCTTTTTCTACAGAAAACGTTACACAGAGCAATGGTGACGGAAGATGATGTACACACCGTACTCTGCGAGATAGAAATGGACCTCAATGATCGTCCGCTAACTTCTATCTCCGACTCAGTTGATGACTATCATCCCCTCACGCCATCCCAGCTGATGCTCGGATATCGTCTGGAGAGCGCGCCAGTGGCAACACTGGACCCGGAGGAAGAGCTAGATCCCTCCATGTTCACATCAGAGCTTCTAACACGACGTCAATTTAATGTCCAGAGGAATCTGCATTGTTTCCAGACAAGGTTTAAAAAATAATACCTAACCATACTGCGGCATCATGCCGTGGATGCCATGGAAATCGTTGCACCTAAGTTGGGTGACATAGTTCAGTTCCACGACGAGGGCCCCAGGCTGTTTTGGAGTCTGGAAAGTATCGTCAAGACCCACGCAGGTAAAGACAGTCACGTGAGAAAGCGTGAAACTTAAAACCCGTAGAGGCACCATCAGTCGACCGGTGACTCTGCTGTACCAACTAGAGGTGCAAGCGGTGGAACCCATTGAGAGTCCACCAGAGTCGCAGAGTCAAGACTCGACGTCGCTACACCATTTAAGCACCGAGCGTGGAAACGAAGCGCATTCCACCGTTAACGGCGCCAGGAACATTCCCATTCCCACAGGTGCAAACCAGGCAAACGCTGTTCGACCAACTTGGAAGGTAGCCTTGACCGCTCGTCGGCGAATCGTCACTCAGTTATAATAAGTGCCAATACGCCTTCTTCTTAGGTGGGAGTGTGTGGTAAACATTTCTCATACCCGGCCAACTAAGACATTCCATTGCAAACCTATGTGCGTATTCGATTCGTAAAGGAAGTCTCGTCGTCATGTTTTGGCATTCGTGAGGTGGGTAGGGTAGAAACCCCCACTCCCTCCATCTCCGGCCTGTCAGCCGCTGTGTTCGATTCCTTCCTCTCGAATAATACTAGACGTGTAAATAAATAAGATTGAAGTAATACATGTCAATGAGAATGAAGTAATGCAAATGAGTAACGTTCACGGTAAATTTCTACGTATAAGGTAATGGGATTTATTATAGTACAGTAGCTAGATATAATCTTTGGAGTGGTAGCCTAACCCAGCCTAACCTAACCTAGGGGCATGTGTTTCTAACCCGTGAGGCAAAGTTACGTGTTTTTAACCCGCGGGGCAAACGTACGTTTTACTCTAAGGTATGTAATGCCTTTTTTTAGTTATGACTGTGTCCGGTTATTGAAGTGGCGCAAATGTGAGTGGGCTGAAACATTATTTAGCGCGAAAGCACGTGTGCTGAAAGATTTTTAGCGGTTAGGACAGTGTCGGGCGATGACAGTGAGCTGAAGTGAAGTGGCGCTAGTGCGCGTGTGCTGACATATTTTTAGCGCAAAAGCTGGGCTCCCTTTCAATGCACCATCAAATGACATAAAATAAATTTTAGTATTGCAATGAGACACATTTTCACGGGTGCAGATCTGAATCTTTCGGATGAAGCTTGTATCTGCACCCCGAGTTTTTTTTCATATTTTTTGTTGCGACTTTGCTTGCCATCGTCAATTGACGATGGATCGATCGTCAATTGACGATGGATTGTGTTCGTGGATAATGGATTCCATTTTTGCCCCAAACGATTAGTCGAACAGGCAGAGATCGGGGCTATGAGAAAGTTCGCTCGGCGGCTGATTACTCGCTCTGGAAATTGGGTTGATTACAATGCGAGACACTCGTTCGAGCAGTGAGGAGCACCATCTGGTTGATAGTAGAATTCCTGCGACCTAACAGCTGGCCACATTTTTTTCTTAAATAGATTGTGGTACTTTTCTTAAGTAACTGCAATGCCTTCTTCGAACCACATTATAGGTAGCACGCTGCCGATCGGACGTACAAGGCTTATATTAGAGGGATATTTTGAGATCTTAATATATTTCCAATGTTGCGGGGATTTTAGCATTAGGTTTTTAATTAATCCAATTAATGGAGAATCTCATAAGCAGAGCTCTAGGTCTGCAATTATAAACAATTCTTCCGTAATTGATCTGAGAGCGCCGTCTTATTTAATTTGAACTTTTGATTTTTCTTAAGTCTAGTTTTTTCAATAATACGTCGATGAGGATGTTTGCTTATACGTGACCATTTTTCCATGCAAGCGATGAGTGAAAGTTATTTTTATTTATTCATTATTAATATCTGGATTTTTTTTACTGTAGTGTTTTATAATTTTATCCCGTTATTTGATAAAGTATCATTCCATTACTGAATTGGCGTCTCTGTTGTATTAGCTATCGCAATACTTTATTGCGAAGAACTTGGTGTAGGGGCGGTTCCATGCCCTCGTTTAGGGTAGGAAATAGATGGACCGCAGAAGAACTTGGTGTAGGGGCGGTTCCATGCCCTCGTTTAGGGTAGGAAATAGTTGGGCCGCAGAAGCCTGAGTGACGGTTGGGTTGACGAACGAGGTCGTACCAAACAGGTTCAAGATTTCCCACGTAGAGTGAATTGCCAATAGGGAACGAAAAATAAGCGTTTCGTGAAGATACGTCAATAACGTTAAGTCTGAGGGAGCTTTTTCGATCAGACTGCACAACATGGCATGGTGAGAAATGAAAAATGTTAACCACTTCGATGATGGAGTATTGAATTATCTCTAAAGAATGGAGTGGATATTCTATAGCGCATATCTAACTGTAAATATTTTGATAATTTAAAAATGAGCTAGTTGAGCGAGGGCTGATATTCTCAATACGTATCGTGAACCTTGTTAGAGTACGTGCCTCGCTCTACTGTGTTCATTCCAACGCAAATTTACAATGATTACCAGTATCTAGCACGGAGTTGTGTTTACCACGCACCGATGTTCCCAATGTTAATATTTGGAGCATGCTAGGAACCAAGCTATGAACCAAGCTATGAACCAAGCTATGAACCAAGCTATGAACCAAGCTATGAACCAAGCTATGAACCAAGCTATGAACCAAGCTATGAACCAAGCTATGAACCAAACAAACTATGAACCATGCTATGAACCAAGCTATGAACAAAACTATGAACCAAGCCATGAACCAAGCTATAAACCAAGCTTTGAACCAAGCTATGAACCAAGCTATGAACCAAGCTATGAACCAAGCTATGGACCAAGCTATAAGCCAAGCTATGAACCAAGATATGAACCAAGCTATGAACCAAGCTATGAATCAAGCCATGAACCAGCTATGAACCAAGCTATGAACCAAGCTAAGAACCAAGCTATGAACCAAGCTTTGAACCAAGCTATGAACCAAGCAATGAACCAAGATGTGAACCAAGCTATAAACCAAGCTATGAACCAAGCAATGAACCAAGTTATGAACCAGGCTATGCACCAAGCTATGAACCAAGCTATGAACCAGGATATGAACCAAGCTATGAACCAAGGCATGAACTAAGCCATGAACCAAGCTATGAACCAAGCTACGAACCAAGCTATGAGCCAAGCTATGAACCAAGCTATGAACCAAGCGATGAACCGAGCTATGAACCAAGCTATGAACCAAGCTATCAACCAAGCTAACAACCAAGCAATGAACCAAGCTGTGAACCAAGCTATGAACCAATCTATAAACCAAGCTATGAACCAAGCTATGAACCAAGCTATGAACCAAGCTATAAACCAAGCTTTGAACCAAGCTCTGAACCAAGCTATGAACCAAGCTTTGAACCAAACTATGAACCAAGCTATGAATCAAGCTATGAACAAAGCATGAACTAAGCTATGAAAAAAGCACGAACCAAGCTATGAACCATGCTATTAACCAAGTTATGAACCAAGCTATAAATTATGCTATGAACCAAACATGAACCATGCTATGAATCAAGCTATGAACCAAGAATACACCGAGCTATGAACCAAGCTATGAACCAAGCATGAACCAAGCTATGAACCAAGCTATGAACCAAGCTATGAACCAAACTATAAACCAAGCTATGAACCAAGCTATGAACCAAGCTCTGAACCAAGCTATGAACTAAGCTATGAACAAAGACATGAACCAAGATATGAACTAAGCTATGAAAATATCACGAACCAAGCTATGAACCATGCTTTGAACCAAGCATGAACCAATCTATGAACCAAGCTATGAACCAAGCATGAACCAAGCTATGAACCAAGCCATGAACCAAGCTGTGAACCAAGCTATGAACCAAGCTATGAACCAAGCATGAACCAAGCTATGAACCAAGCTATGAACCATGCTATGAACCAAGCTATGAACCAAGCATGAACCGAGTTATGAACCAAGCTATGAACCAAGCTATGAACCAAGCTATAAACCAAGCTATGAACCAAGCTATGAACCAAGCATATGAACCAAGCTATAAACCAAGCTTTGAACCAAGCTATGAACCAAGCTATGAACCAAGCTATGAACCAAGCTATGAACCAAGACATGAACCAAGCATGAGCCAAGCTATGAACCAAGCCATGAACCAAGCTATGAACTAAGCTATGAACAAGGCTATGAACAAAGCTATGAACCAAGCTATGAACCAAGCTATGAACCAATCATGAACCGAGCATGAACCGAGCATGAACCAAGCTATGAACCAAGCTATGAACCAAGCCATGAACCAAGCTATGAACCAAGCTATGAACTAAGCTATGAACTAAGCTATGAACCAAGCTATGAACCAAGCTATGAACCAAGCTATGAACCAAGCATGAATCAAGCTATGAACCAAGCATGAACCAAGCTATGAACCAAGCTATGAACCAAGCTATGAACCATGCTATGAACCAAGCTATGAACCAAACAATGAATCAAGCTATGAACCAAGCTATGAACCAAGCTATGAACCAAGTATGAACCAAGCATGAACCATGCATGAACCAAGCTACGGACCAGGCTGTGAACCAAGCTATGAACCAAGCTATGAACCAAGCATATGAACCAAGCTATAAACCAAGCTTTGAACCAAGCTATGAACCAAGCTATGAACCAAGCTATGAACCAAGACATGAACCAAGCATGAGCCAAGCTATGAACCAAGCCATGAACCAAGCTATGAACTAAGCTATGAACAAAGCTATGAACAAAGCTATGAACCAAGCTATGAACCAAGCTATGAACCAATCATGAACCGAGCATGAACCGAGCATGAACCAAGCTATGAACCAAGCTATGAACCAAGCCATGAACCAAGCTATGAACCAAGCTATAAACTAAGCTATGAACTAAGCTATGAACCAAGCTATGAACCAAGCTATGAACCAAGCTATGAACCAAGTATGAACCAAGCATGAACCAAGCATGAACCAAGCTACGGACCAGGCTGTGAACCAAGCTATGAACCAAGCTATGAACAAGGCTATGAAGCAAGCTAAATTGTAAATAAAAATATTTTGTTTACAATTATTGAATACTCTGGCTCAAATTTAATCCAAACAGCCCTAACTATCTTAGCTATGGGTCGATGACTGAACCCCTGCCCTCCGTAGCGATTTTGGTCTCAGCATTGCTTTCCCCCTTGAAGTGTCAGGGACCGGTACCCATTATATCGCCGTCCTCGTCATCTTTAGATAAGAATCCCTTGATTCCTGATCCCCACGGCCTCGTACAGAAAAAAAATATCACAAATTGATGGAATTTTATTGGATTCAAGGAAAAGGTATTCTTTATGACAGGATTTTTTTTAATAGTCTTAATTGCATTCCCGCAGCAGCGCATTCCTTTCGTTCGGTCACTCATCACTCGACAACAACAAATGCCACTCCAGCATTCATTTGATAGACGAATAAACGCTTTATGTCGACTTATTGATTTATTAGGAGACACTCTAGGTTCTTTAGTACTTGAAACATTTCTAAGTAATATTTTAATAATCGTTGAGAGATTACTGCATGGTTGTTATAGATGAGTGGCTGATTTTTTGTTAGCTAAAATAATTGTTCATCATAGTTGTGAACATTATTCCTGCTACTATGTTGAATAATTTTACCCCTGAGTAATAATTATGGGTGTTCCCCTCCCTCTGAATGAAATCATCCTACTTTAATATCACTCGAATTTATACGAAAGATATTACATGTAACTATTGATGCAGCAGCTGAGTTGATAACGTTTACAGCTGCAGAACAGCTTCTGTGTCAGCGTGCTAAGCAGAGTGTTCGAGCCTCGGCTACTCATAGTGGCCTTGTGAGCTCCTCAACCTCTCTTTTTGTATTGCGTCACTTATGTTCTTAGATTTTCTTTCTAGTATTTTCATTATATATTTATCAGGCATCTAAAAATCTAAACAGAAGAAGGAACATCCCATCCTAGACACTCCTACAGCTACATCGGTGAATAGGATGAAGATGACAGAAGAAGGAACATCCCATCCTCGACACTCCTACAGCTACATCGGTGTATAGGATGATGATTTACCCGAACACAAGTTTCGGCCGATACCGATACATCACCGATAAT
>SDVV010043193.1:0-10273 GCA_016164225.1 Gammarus roeselii
CGTCTCCGCCTCACCCGAATGGCTCGTCACCATCTCCGCCTCACCCAACAGGCTAGTCACCATCTTCGCCTCACCCAACAGGCTCGTCACCATCTCCGCCTCACCCAACAGGCTCGTCACCATCTCCGCCTCACACAACAGGCTCATCACCATCTCCGCCTCACCCAAAAGGCTCGTCACCATCTCCGCCTCACCCAACAGGCTCGTCACCATCTCCGCCTCACCCAACAGGCTAGTCACCATCTTCGCCTCACCCAACAGGCTCGTCACCATCTCCGCCTCACCCAACAGGCTTCTCACCATCACTGCAGGCGATCAGATAACAGGTGGGAGGTAATCGATCTGATTGATTTCAAAATTTGACACCATCGACATTTCTTAATGTTTTCTGCGGGGTGCACCCGGGGTGCGCCCTTGCCTCCACCAGGTAATAATCCCTATCCAGCATTGTCCTATTTCCAGTATTTACCCATTTCCAGTGTTGACCAATTTTAGTGTTTACCCATGCAGAAAATGGGTCAAAGCTGGAAATGGGTCAATGCTGGGAATAGGTCAATACTGGAAATGAGTTATCATTGGAAATGGCCCAATGCTGGGAATGGGTCAATGAAGGAAATGGATCAATGAAGGAAATTAGTCGTAACTGGAAATGGGTCATTTCTGGGGATCAGTTTTGATAAATTTTAGGATTGACCCATTTTCATCATAGACCCATTCCCAGCGTTGGAAGTTTTCCAAGTACTGAGCCATGTTCTGTGTTGACTCATTTACAGCATTGACTCATTTCCTGCATTGATGCATTACAAGGATTACTCCACTTCCTGTATAGAATAATTTCCGCGTTGACCCTTAGTCAGCATGGACTCGTTTCGGCATTCAAGCATTGATCTTTTTCCAGCATTGACTCAGTTCCAGCATGTTCTTATTTCCTGGAAGTACCTATTTCCCGCATTGCCGCGTTTTTTTATATTGTTTAATTTCCAGTAGTGCCCATTTTCAACGCTGACTTTTTTCAATTATTGTCCCATTTCCAGCATTGACTTGTTTCTTGCATCGACTCCCTGTGAGCCTTGACTTATTTCCTGCATTGACCCATTTCCAGCTTTGACCAATTTCTTAAATACATCCATTTCCTATTTTGTCTGATTTCCAGCATTACCCCATTCCCAGCTTTGACCCATTCCAAGCATATTCTGATCATCGACATATTACCTGCATTGATCCATTTCCTGCATATACCAATTTCCACCACTGACACGTCTCCAGCATTGACCAAATTCCTTCAATCACCCCATTTCCTGCATGGACCCATTTCCCGCTTTGAGATATTTTCTGCATTGCCAGATCTCTTGCATTGACTCATTTCCAGCATTGGCTATTTCCAGCATTAGCCCATTTCAGGTATTGACCCATTTCCAGCATTGACCTATATCCAGCAATGTCTTATTTTCAATAATGACCCATTTCTAGCATTGATCTATATTGATCATCGTGCTATTTCCTGCATTAACCCATTTCCACCACTGACCCATTTTCTGCATTGACCAATTTCCTGCATCAACCGATTTCCACCACTGACCCGTTTTCTGCATTGACCAATTTCCTGCATCATTGATCCGATTTCCAGCACTAATCCTTTCCTGCTTCATCCCATTTACAGCATTGACCCATTTCGAAAATTGACTCATTTCCAGCATATAAGTATTTCTTGTATTGAGCCGGTGCTAGCATTTGCCCATTATGACCATCGACTCATTTCCATTTCGGCATTGACCCATTTCCTGCATTGATATATTTCCAGCATGAACCATATCCTGCTTTGATCTATTTCCAGCATTTTCCAATTCCCAGCATTGACCCATTTTCAACATTTATCCATTTTCAACATTGACCTATTTTCAACATTGACCCCTTTTCAACATTGACCCATTTTTGACATTAACCCATATCCAACATCGACCCCTTTTCAACATTGACCCTTTTTTGACATTGACCAATTTTCAACATTACCGCATTTCCAAAACCGACCCGTTTCCAGTCTACCCGGGCAGAAAATAAGACAGTCCTTCATAAGACTGTTAGCAATCCAGCTGCAACTCTAGTCTCTAACTTTGAACGAACCCGTAATTCAATGTTCTAGAAATGATTAAATAGTTGGCGGAGTTTGAGGAGCTGTGAGAGTTTTAATCCAGGTAGAAAACGCTTCATTGATTTGAGGTGAGGTAAGGGATTGACCCTATTCTTTGATGCCGCATTGCCAGTAGAACGGTAATGGGTTAATGAGGTAATTATCAAAACTATTGCAGTAAAGCGGTTACCTCTGGTCATTGACGTGGAACTGGCGTCTGCTCTTGTTCATGGGCCGAAATACTTTGTTATTATATTCAGGGTGTTCGTTACAGAGCGTATATTTTGACACAGCATTTAATTAGTGAATAAATGCCTGAATGTAGTAAACTGATATGCTATCGTATCTATGATACAAGACATATTGATATTATCCCTTACTTTTCATCACATAAAATGTTGTGCGACAATAATTGAAAATCTTGTAAGTGAAAAAAATACCTAGCTCAATAAATCTCGAACACGGAGCGACTTCCTCTACAACGACGCTGAAACTAAAATTTGGGCAGAGATTTTGCATTAGAGAATAGAAGAGCAAATAGCAGTCCCACCTTTCCGAATGCGTCATCGCAAAACAAATCATAGGTACAACCACATGGTAGCAAGCATCCAGAACAACGGCAGAAACAAATCAACTTATTAGTAAAGAGATTCGGGAAGAGCCTACTCTTTCCATTCGAAAAGTTGCTAGAACACATGACCTACGCAAGTGTACTCCTCATAAACTTCTTCGTACGCAACTGAAAATGATGCCTTACAAGTTTCTCAGGTGTCAAAAGCTCGAACTTAGAGAAACTCATAAGCACCAGCGTTTGTCTTCTTCTTTCTGTGTGTGAGATTTTAACATTGATCCATCCATCATTCTAATCATCTAAATTCAAGGTTCTGCACCGACGCTAATCCTCATCGGTAATTAGGTCCTGTTATGAAGCTGCCCAACGCCGAACGAAAGAAGAAGTGAGGCGAGCTGTCGCGACGCTCTACCGCAGAACGCGACTTATTATGTGCCATCAATTTGGGAGCTCATTTCGAAGCCGAGTTGTAAGGCTAAGCAGTTTTTTCGTCGTCTAGTATCCTGGTATGGAAGTGACGAAAGTAATTTTTCTGTGGTTTTAACTTAATTTCAAAGTATATACTCAGACATCATACCCTGCATGTCTTCCATATTTTACGAAACTCATTGGTGATCAGTCTCATTTGAATAGTGTTTTAATACAATTATGGTTTATATTACATATCATTTATGTACTCAAGTACATTTCAACTCTGCCAGTCTGAATGGAAATAGCCGAGTAGAGATATCGGTTTAACTCAAAGTAATGCAACAAGAAATACCTCTTCATTTGGATTAATAAAAGAAGGCTACACGAAAAAAATGTATAACGTTAACAGTTTTGCTCTCACCTCTTCCCATCATAGATTAATGTTAGTTCACATATCAGAAATAGTTCTTTAAATATGATAATACATTTGTAATTTGTCTTCTTCGATGGATTCCAATCAAAAATTATGGGCACCGTGGCGGCCACAATGCTCATTGGCAGTCGATTGTCGGGGGATGACCACTGAGTAGAGGCTGGATTGTATGATAAAAGTGGATTACTTGCAGCCAATATCACACCAATACAGCAGCTAATAAGCATAAATATTTCGAATAAACATTCGAGTGACCTAGACAATTGAACTGTACCTCATATCCTAGCATAATTGTTCTACGATTGTTCAATAGAGGATTCCGTGGCTGTTAGCGCCCGCCTGAAGTTACCTGTGCTCCCAGCCGAATTGCACCCATACGAGAAGATAGGTCAGAGACGACCCAGGAACAACCCATATATGGTAGAATCCAAGACATGGCGACCCACTCTAATATTTGTGATTTGGATGCAGTTACAAAGATTGACAAGGAATTGGAGATTCAATTAGGCGATTTTACCGATCCTCTAGAATTGCTTTGAAAAGGAGCCTCCCCAGTCCCCATGGAGAGGCTCGTTGTGCGTCACACAAGCCAATATGATTGAGTCGCAGAGCTGCCTGAAATTCATCCCTAATCAAGAGGTCTCTCTTGTCCCTCACCACGGGTTCGAGGATGGGGGGATAGTGTTGTGAGAGATCCTGTCCAACTGTCTCTACTCTGCAGCTATATACCATGTTAGGGTATGGAACATCCTCGTCACACTGTGTGTACAGCTGTTCTGAGTAGGAGGCCCTTCCCAGTAGATGCTGGGAGCATTGCACCCGTCTGATAATAGAATGGTTTCTTCCTTATACCTGTGTGACCCATCCCCAGCTGCTGTGGCTTAGTTCAGTCACTCTGGGGTGAATGCGGCGTGTGGGAAGTCGCCCTGGACTTGTCCTAGAGAGGAGTAAAACAATATTAACACAATAGAATATGGGTTCTTGTGTGTCACCATGGGCTTGTCATCTTAAGTTGGTGTAGAAGCGCGTGTCTTCGTGCAATACGATAAAGGTTCGACTCACGTATACCAAATCCAGTATTTATGAAATTAAAACAGCCACGTTTAACTTCGAGCTTGTGAATAATCTCCTTCCTGAAGTGTGATATGCGTGAACAAAAATAGTCATTTAAATATATGTTTTTAGCAATTTAAGTTTCATCGATGAATTTTTTTTTCACAGAGTTGTAAGTAGTACTATTGATCAAGATGATGTAAGTAGTACTATTGATAAGTAGTACTATTGATCATGATGATGCAAGTAGTACTATTGATAAGTAGTACTATTGATCAAGATGATGTAAGTAGTACTATTGATAAGTAGTACTATTGATCAAGATGATGTAAGTAGTACTATTGATAAGTAGTACTATTGATCAAGATGATGTAAGTAGTACTATTGATAAGTAGTACTATTGATCAAAATGATGTAAGTAGTACTATTGATAAGTAGTACTATTGATCAAGATGATGTATAAGTGTTAATAGGAAACATTTTTCTGATTTTTATTTTTTGTATGAATTAAAATTTATGCTTTAATAACAATCCAGTAACGTTCTTATTGGTGCGTTAAACGCCTCAAAACCCGTTTATCGACAACGGAAAAAAACCTGAGACGGTCAAGTCTCAACGCAGGAAGACCTGCTTTGAGTACCTAGGTTATTCAAAGAAGTTTAAGTTGTATCAAATGGAGTTTTCTCGGGGTCAATGTCCCTGGGAGGAGAGGATAGCCCTGAGTGCCCCGTGTAGATCAACGTGACACAAGCAAGGCTTGTGTGACGCAGGGGCGGTAGGAGGTAAATTATATAGTAAGTTTAGAAGATAGGCAGAATGTATATTTTGAATCACTAACATTTTGTAAATCCTTGCATAACATGATCAACACCAGAAAATATTCTATGACAAATCATGCATGAATCTTCTACAGATGCCCGTATCAGATACACTTGAGGTAGTCCTCAATTGGTCACCGTTAATGATGCCAAGAAATCACAGCACCGGTCCCCATGTATCTTGATGTACAAAGATTAATTTTAATGGATGAATATTTTTGAATACGAATGAAAAGCCCTCACAAATCCTCTTATAAATGGTTTACCTACATCTAAGTAAAAGAGTTTCATCGTATCTGTTGTCCCGAAGGTGACCAGATTGACAAAATTGGCATCCAGATACAGTAACAAATAAATGATCCAATCTTGAGGACAATTTTCTCACCTGCAGATTGCTTTCCCAGCAAAATACGCAGATTTATTCATCTAATTACTCTCATTATGAAAATTGTTCATCAAGTGTTATTCGTACGGCATCATCGTTTTGGAAGTAAGTGAAACAATGGGAGTTTTTTCCGTAGACATTATTTTTCTGGAATTTTGCCCTATTCCATTTAACTGGGAAGCAAGGCGTTGTATCAACGCCAATCTGTGGCAATAATGACTACACGGTGTTGAGGCCTTATATCAAAGCGATCGAGTACCCCGCACACGTATCAAGGTATGCGTGTTGATGAGGATGATCACGTTACTTGTACATGTTATATCAACATGTTCATTGAGATTATAAACGCTTACAAATTAAATTGAGGAACAGTATTTAGTTTCTTTACTTTCTGTGTCATACAATCACATTTCCTCCTTCTCGTACGTGTAGGAAACCTGTCTATTTAACGCCACATCTTTTTAGCTTATTAAAATGTTTTCTTTCTGCGCATGAACAATTTGTTATGTTGGTGGTGCAATAGTTACTTAACACATATTAATGTGTTTTCTGGTAATCAATCATATGATGTGACGTTTATTTTGTCATGACATTAAACAATTGAGAATAGAGTGTCCTCCATCAATGTCCATTGGCCGCTGGGATGCAAAGTGAATTTACATACTAATCCTAAATATAAGTTTATGATGAGTATATTATGAGTAGCCAATGTTGTCTTCAGAACTGCTCTTGCCGACAAAGACCTGGTACACATTATCTGTGTGTTGCGAAATTTCTGTAATTCTTCGACCTGTCATTTACCTAAATCAAATTTGAATCCTAAATGCTCATATCCAAATTAAGCTCATTAAATATAAGTTAATTAGCCTTGTATACCTAAATATTATAGATGTTACCAAATATTATAAAATATGTATCTTTTAGGCATTAACCTTGATACTAGCATTCAAGTATTAAGGTTGATGCTCTAATATTGTAAGTATGTGAACATATATATTTTTTGTTCAATTATGAGTAATAGGCTTGAATCAAATTGTTGGTTTGCAAGGCAACTGAGTATTGAAGATATTGTATGAGCATTTTCAATATTATATTATAGAAGCATTTTGAGGGTAATAATTAAATTTTACACAGTAAATATAGAATATTAGGGATTTTAAAAATATCCAAAACTATATTAAATATAAGAAAAATAAATTAAGTACTTACTAGAACATCATTCATGTATCCTAGACTTGTTTATTAATAACTGATAAATTCATCTACATTCCTACCGCTCATATCCCCTTCTACCGCTCTCATTCCTCCTACTGCCCTCATCTCCTCCTACCGCTCCTATCCCCTCCTACCGTTTCTGACCCCTCCCTACCTGTATCCCCACCTATCGCTCCTATCCCCTCCTACCGCGTCTATTTTATCCGACCACCTCTATCCAATCCTACTTCCCCTAACCCTTCTAAACTCTCCTCTCTTCCGTACTGTCCCCATTCTCTCCTTCTTGTCTCTATTTTTTTAGCCAACTGCCTTCATATCCTACAATTTTCGCTATCTCATCCTTGCTTCTCAATTTCTCGCAACCGCTCGTGTCAACTCTTACCGGCCCGATCCCCTCCTATCGCCCCGATCCCTTCCTACCGCCTCTATCTCCTTGTACTGTCTCTATCTCCTCTTACCGCAATTATCCTCTCCTACAGCTCCCATCCTCTCTCGCCGCCTTCATCTCCTCCTATCGCCCCTATTCCTTCCTACAGCCTCTATCCACTCCTACAGCCCCTATTCCCTCTCCTACCACTCCTATCTCCTCAAATCGCAACAATCCTCCCTACCACCTTTATCCCCTCGTACCCCCCCTATCCACTCCGACCGATCTTATCTACTGCCCATCGCAGGACTCGTGCAGGAAGTGCCCTAACCAACCAACCGCTGTAGCCTCCTACTCGACCAAGATGTCTGCGACGACAACAGCAGGTCTGAGCAACAACAACGACAGCATCGCCTGACCGGCCCATAAGATAGGCTGTCCCTGCTGATGCGAGTTCAGTAGTGCCCGGCACGATGCCAGGGCAGGTCAGTAGTGTGGTGGGTTGCGTCTCGCTCGGTCAAGGCGTCTCACACGACTACCGTGTTCACGCTTCATTCGATAAAATTGTCGTCAAGGGCAACCTTGCCGAGATGACCAAGACGTGAGAAGTGGTTATTTGAAGAACTACTCACGATGGCAGTCTTCGTGCTTTAGGTGAAGAAATGAAACTCTGCCGAGGCACTTTTTTGACGTGTCTGTGTGTCACATTTTTGCAGTGTTGGAAGGAGATATATCAGTAATAATAATTGGCATCATCACTCAGCGACCTTGATAGTGTTTGATCGGGAATTTGTTTTGAAGTATCACTAGTGAGGGTATAAAGACCATCTCTTGCTTTTTCTAAAGTTTGTTTATTTGTTTTATCTGCGGTTAAATAACTTTTACGGTCTCTACCCTGTACGAAATTTATTGTAAGGTTTTCACTGGGTCGTCTGTTGAAGGGTAACGTGGCTTAATTAAAATGGAAATACAGTATGTATCCATCCCACCGTACAGCTCATCTAATTACACATACAGCAAGACATACATCACGACCCTTTTCTTTACTCATTAACACATTTAAAAAATCCTTTACTGCTGAAAGGTTCGGCCGGGACTCCTCATCACACACTTCAAGTCAAGACTGAGGTCCGAGATCAGTGTCAGCAGCAGGGCCCAACAGCTTTAACTGGTTTGCCCCTTCTGCGGCAGAATTGTCAGGCCCTTCTCCACCCAAGTCCTTTCCGTTTCTTGAGACGCCAAGGGCTGGAAATCACGACAGGGCCGCCTCCAAATTCAACTATTCACAACCAGTCTCCCCTCACGCCTATCCATTGCATGTTCTCTCACTACCTTCATGCTGATGTCCCTCTTCCCTAAAGCCAGCTTCAGGTCATCTATCCATACCTCGCTCTTCGCCCAATTCTACGCCCATTCATTTCTGCTTTCCTCTCTTTTTTTCCTACCATCCGTACCTTTCCAGGGGTCCGAATAATCTTAGAACACGTGAAAATACTCTGTCCATCAACTTCCTCACCATCCCATTTCTAAATCGAACGACTTCAATATTGATCCTTTCCCTTGGTGTCACTTCGGCCAGCGAATAACCAGTGAAAATCCATCGATATTCAAGTACTGGGAAGAGAAGGGAGTTATTGACAGTTAAATATATGGAATAACTTTCGTAAATGACTTTTCAATTAGAAAATTTCAATTTCAAGGTTTTAGAACTTTACTAGCGTGAATTGTCTCATAAAGATCTGAAGTGTTCTGTTTCCTTGTGAGATGTGTTCCGCAACACCGTGCGACAGAGCCGTGCAAACAAATTTATTCATTCATCAAAAACAACATTATTCACGTCATTTTTTCGACCTTGGTATACTAACTATTGTTTCCCTATAATAAAGTTACCTATTATTATTCTTTTAAAATTAAATTTAGTGACTTATTCCTGAACAAAACGTTCATAAAACTTATTCCAGTTGATCCAGCGCTTATAGTTAGTGCGTGGCGTGGAACCGTCGACATATTTATACTTCGAATAAATATTAGCAAACAATAGCTCTTTGTCAAAGCTGAATTTATTGATGACCGCACTAAAAACATACCACTTCTGTAGCCCTCGTCCATGATGCTATACAATGTTATTTGAGCATACTTGCAATACCTGGCAGTATACTCGTAACAATACTTGCAATACCTGGCAGTATACTCATAACAATACTTTCAAGGATCAGGCATTTTTTGGAATTGTGTACAATAAAGTCGAGAGAAAAAACTGTACCTTTGGCAGGAAAACGGTTGTCATTGTAACGTTTTATGTTTAGGCTGCCAATGCCGCGCTGTTGGTTTCTTACTCATATGGACACGGCCATTCATTTTATTTGTCATCGTGTACCAATCACAAAAAAAGATTCAAGGTCAACAAGAGTTTTCCGAAGCTAAGTGTTGTTCTGTAAGTGACGGTTTGTTTCTGTAAGCAACTGTCGCAGGCGGCTGCCGCAATGAAAAAGTTAGAATGGACTTTGTCACGTTGAACGGAGATGAAAGTTCAGCCCAATGCATTTTATGGTCATAGCTTGGAACATAAATTATGGTCGCAACCTAAAGAATTAGTATGGTCATAACTCGGAACATATATTATGGTCGTAACCTGAAGAATTAGTTTGGTCATAACTCGGAACATATATTGTGGTCGTAACCGAAAGAATTAGTATAGTTGTAACTTGGAATATACATTATGGTCGTAACCTAAAGAATTAGTTTGGCCGTAACTTGGAATATACATTATGGTCGTAACCTAAAGAATTAGTATGGCCGTAACTTGGAATATACATTTTGGTTGCTCCCTGGAATTTACATCAATTCATCGTAATCAATATCGAAATATCCTTTATATATGTATCTATAAAT
>SDVV010043194.1:0-10273 GCA_016164225.1 Gammarus roeselii
TGAACACAGGCTAACAATCAGAGGTGCCAACAAACAGAGTGGCCAACAATTGAACACAGGCTAACAATCAGAGGTGCCAACAAACAGAGTGGCCAACAATTGAACACAGGCTAACAATCAGAGGTGCCAACAAACAGAGAGGCTGAAAAGCCAGCCCGACAGGAGAGGCCAACAAGAGAGGGCCAATAACAAAAAAACACAGCGTGGTGTTGTCCAGGCTTACAATGACACGGAAATTAAAGAAGTTCTACAAATGGCGATGACTTCCTGCCGCCGCATGAGTGGTAACAGAGTAGGAACTACCACGCACCGCTCTGCACACGCGCTCTGAGCACTTCCTGCCGCCGCACGAGTGGCAACAGAGCAGGAACTACCACGCACCGCTCTGCACACGCTCTCTGAGCACTTCCTGCCGCCGCACGAGTGGCAACAGAGTAGGAACTACCACGCACCGCTCTGCACACGCGCTCTGAGCACTTCCTGCCGCCGCACGAGTGGCAACAGAGCAGGAACTACCACGCACCGCTCTGCACACGCTCTCTGAGCACTTCCTGCCGCCGCACGAGTGACAACAGAGTAGGAGTAGAAGTAGTTGCTTCCATTTTCCACCGGAATCCCAACTCGAAGTAGGTGCAGCGTAGATTAAGAGTAGGTTTAACTTTGATTCAGAGTAGGTTCAACGTAAACACAGTAGGGTTAACGCAGGTACAGAGTAGGTCTATCGCAGGTACAAAGTAATTTAAAGTAAATTTTTCATCGGTACAAAGGAAATTTGACGTCGCTACAAAGAAAATTTGACAGATACAAATTAACTTTAACGTATATACAGAGTAAATCTAACGCGGTTACAGAGTAGGCCTAGCGCATGTACAAAGTTTACTAAACATAGATACAAAGTAAGTTTAACGTATATACTGAGCAGGTTCATAGCAGACGCAGTTGGTTTTGCGTAAAGGAGTGGTAGCAGCCCCTTCCGTTCTCCACCGGAGCTCTAATGTGTAGTCACTGAGTACTCCTCCTCACGGCACGACGATCCGTTGATTCTGCATAGCTTCGTGCACGAAGTTAAAGTAAATATTCTCGATTAATACGCAGGGAGGACAGCGAGTTTCGGATCAGAGATAATTCAGCAGGCGTTGCAGGTTGCACGGGGGGCTCAAAGAGGCTCGTCGGGCTGCTGCGAGTGCATCACAATCTACACGTAAGTGTTTCACGCTGATTTCCACTTGGTGGCAACAGGGGCATGGTGGTGCGTTCGGTCCCATGTCTACGTCCATTAGGTGGTTGTGAGTTATCCACGTGTGTTCCGTGCGTAGTCGATTAATAAACACTTGGTCTCTCCTATTACAAAACCTGGTGTCCCACTCTCCCACATATGGCTTAACTGCAAGCATCTTTTGACCACTCTGTTGTCAAAAGTCGTGCCATCGTGATGTTATACGCGAGTTGATGACTGGAAACCAGTCTCGGTAATGTATAGAGATGAATTGTTCTTGCTAGGTAGGCACCCATTTAGCGAGGGAATCGTTATTATCTCTTATTCCCGTGTTCCCGAGTATCCAGCAAAACTCGACCGCCTGGCTCGCCTCGGACATCGTGAATAGGTTGTGTTGAATTTTTCCAAGAGCAGGGTGATCAAAGTGCAAAGTTTTCAGCTGACTGTCTGAAAATATAACACTTTTGGGGTGGCGGTCGCTTTTTGTTGTGGAGATTGCCAGTTCGAGTGCGTGTAGCTATGTAGAGAATATAGAGGACTCATGGGGTAGGGCGGCCGAACGCGAGGTCCCCTCTCCCATGGCGGTGGCTCCCACTCCGTCCGATGTTTTCGAGCCGTCAGTGTATATATGGCGCTGCTCAGAGTATTGTTCATCGAGTAGTCGTGAGAATTCTCGGCGGTACGTGTTGGTTGGGGTTGTTGCTTTAGGGTACGTCTGCAAATCTAAGTTAACCAGTGGTGGGCTGATCATCCACGTTGGTGTGTTGATTTGAAGAATTCGATAAGAGAATGAGGTCCTGATTGCTTTGCGTCTGATGTTCAGCGAGGTCAGTAAGTTATCCACGCGTAGAGAAAAGGGTGGGCATATGATCTTCTTAGCCGCAAAGAGACGTTCATCAAGAATGTTGGTGACGTCACTGAGTGCTGGGCTATAGATGTAGCTCCTTGTCTTGAAATTGTACTGTAGTGAGAGTTTGTCTCTTCGGAGCGGAAGAGGAAGCTGGTTAGCAAGCACGCTCATGGATTCGACAGGTGTGGAGCGGAACGCACCGGTTGTGATACGCAGGGCGTTATTTACTATGATGGAGAAGGGTTCTATGGTGGTTTTGGCTGCTGAACCGTAAACAATAGCTCCATAGTCAATGCGCGAGCGTATTAATGTTCTGAATAACGTCATGCCGGTGTCCATATCGGCTCTGAGTTTCATGGATGTTGCAGCGAGTGTCCAGGGCTGCAATATGAGGTCGCCATGTGAGTTTAGGGTCCCACACAAGACCGAGGAATTTCATTGATTCCTCGTATACTAGCGGAGTGTTGTTTAGCGTTAAGGAGGCATCCGCTTAAGGAGGCCCAGTTCCCGACTAGGATTAGACATTTCTAGAGTTCCTGTTGAATTGTTAAGAGACTAGGGTGCCTGTAGCTTATTTGTAAGTCGTCCACGTAAGTCGTCCACAAAAGTAAACTTCTGTCGCGCGGGAGAATGTCTGCTATCTGGTCGATTTTGAGTATAAAAAGAGTGACACTGAGGACGCTTCCTTGGGGGACGCCCATTTCGTGCGGATAGGATGGTGACAAGGTGTCGCCGACCTTAACCCTGGAGGTGTGGTTTTGCAGGAATTGGTGGATATAACGTGGTAAGTAGCCTCTCAGCCCTTTGCGGTGGAGATACTTCTTGATGCCATATTTCCAGGTAGTATCGTAGGCTTTTTCCACGTCGAAAAAAATGGACTAGGCTGTTAGTTTTCCAGGTTCTGGCTGGTCTAGACTCATCTACTGCCCCTGGACCTGATGGCATTCACCCTGGTGTTTTGAAGTCATGTTCTTGGCAGCTGTCATTGCCCTTGTCTCTGATTTTTGCAAAATCATTGGACCTGGGAGTTTTACCGAAGGCCTGGAAGGAATCTCTTGTTGTTCCTATATTCAAGTCTGGTTCAAGAAGTAACCCTCTCAATTACCGACCTGTGAGTCTCACTTCTGTTTGCTTCAAGGTGCTGGAGCGGGTTATTGTGTCCCAGTTGGTGTCTTTTCTGGAAGATTCTGGCATTTTGTCTGAGGGCCAATTTAGTTTCAGGGTTGGAAGGAGCACTGAAGACCAACTTTTGCTTACTTATGGTGAGGTTGCTGATCGGGTAGATGAAGGAATGGTTGTTGATGTGGTCTTTCTGGATTTCTCTAAAGCGTTCGATGTGGTCAGTCACTCGGTTTTGTTGGACAAACTGAGATGTGTGGGTATTCCGGATGGACTGTTAGATTGGATTCGTTATTTTCTGATGGGAAGGCGAATGTGTGTTTCTGTGGGGGGAGTTGTCAGTAACTTCCGAGAGGTGACAAGTGGTGTGCCCCAGGGTTCTGTGCTGGGTCCGCTCTTTTTCCTGCTATATGGCAATCATGTTGCAGCAGGTGTGGCTTTTGAGTGGAAGGCCTTTGCTGACGACTTCAAACTTTATTTGAGTTTCTTCCGCGATGTACAAGCAGTTCGCCTGGGTGTGTCTTCCTTACAGAGGGATCTGGATTTGTTGCAGTCTGTGTCGTTGTCATGGATTCTCTCGTTGAACATTGACAAGTGTGTCTTTATGCGTTTTTACAGGGGCCGTCTTGAATTGGAGCAGATTGATGATAGAACTGCTTATTATTTGAATGGTGTGGTACTTGAGCTTGTCGATTCCTTCAGGGACTTGGGAGTGCTTGTTGACTCAAGGCTGCGGTTCCATCTCCATGTGAGGAGTGTTGTAAGAAAGGCTTCCACTCTGGCAACCAGTCTGCTTCGCTCTACTGTTGATAGGAGTTCTGTTTTCATGGTCTTTTTATTTATTACTCATATTAGACCTATCTTGGACTACTGCTCATGTGTATGGAATGTGGGATATTTGGGGGATCTGAGACTGTTGGAGTCTGTGCAGAGGAGGTGGACCAGGGAGATTGATGGGTTGGGTGGAGTGGACTATGGTGAGCGGCTCAAAGCAATGCAGTTGTTTTCTGTGAGGGGGAGGTTGTTGCGTTCTGATCTTGTGAAGTGTTGGAAGATTTTTCATTGTTCTGTTGATTCAGGTTTGTCTACTCTGTTTGAGAGAGCTCCGGATGTTGGCACACGTGTGCATCCTTTCAAGCTGGTGGCTCCTCGCTGTCAGACGGACTATAAACGGAGATTCTTTTATTCTCGCTGTGTGCAGATTTGGAACCGGCTGCCCGCTGATGTGGTGCAGTGCAATTCACTTCGCGGCTTCAAGAGGGGCCCTGGCGGAGGAATTGGGGGCAGTGTTGTATGAGTTTTGCTAGACTAAATTTGATGTGATGTTGTTGCTTTGTTTTTGTTGTCGTCGGTTGTGTGCAGTTGTTGACTGTCTTCATTGTTTTGTTTTCTTTGGTTCTATTAAGCGCATTCCGACCAGCGTCCTGCTGCAGTGCTTGTACCGTGCTGTTCATTTTGATTGCTGGCGCGCTGAGGTGTACTGCCTCCCATGCCTGCGTGCTCTGTTGGCGGGGCTGTTGGGGCTGTGGGGGGCTGCAAAGGTGAGATACAAAGGTGAGATACGTTTTCTCCTCGGACAAATGCCTGTTTAATGTCAGATTCCAGTCTTAAAAGGTGGTCCGTGGTAGAGTTGCGCTTGCGGCCGTCACACTGGATGCTGTTCAGGCCTGCATGCATATCACGATAGTCGACAAAGCGAGTATTTAATCCTTCTTTACATGGTCTTGCTGAGGACGTTGGTAAGAGCAAAAGGGCGGTAGTTATGTGGGTCGCCGTGGAATTTCCCGGGTTTGGGTATTGGGATAATTGTAGATTTCCGCCGTTGACCGAGAAAAAATGAGTGAGTGCAGAGTAGTGAACACTTTTAATACGTGCTCACGGGTGCCATCTAGGAGATTTTTGATCATGTTGATGTATACCCGGTCTGGCCCAGGTGAAGATTCACGTGTATGGTCTAGAGCGCTCTGTACATTCATATAGGGAGAAAGGCTTGTTGTAGGCATGGTATAGCTTTTCGCGCTTATCTCTTGCTTCATGCACTTCTCGGCACCACCATGGTTTAGGTAAGAAGGTTGAATGGGCATATTGGGGAATGCTTGTCTCGATTGTGGCTTGAAACTTTTCGTATAGTTGGGCGACGATTTCGTGTTCCGAAATGTCTCCGGGGGAGGTTGTCCATTTCACTCCACGCAATGTGTTCTGAGTATTCCATCCAGCTGGCTTTCCGGTAGTTGAATCGAAGTTCTTGTGGGGCATGGTTTCTTGGTTGGTTGGTAAGAAGCGATATAATGACTGGGTTATGGTCGCTGTTGTGTGTTGAAGGCAAAACTTCCCAAACGAGTTGGGGTGCCAGAGTGGGGGAGCATATGGATAAATTGATGGCAGTTTCACATTCGGAGGTGATTCGGGTGGGTTGTCCGTCGTTGAGAAGGACCAGGTTGTGAGTGTTTATGGTGTTAGTCTTTATCACTCCCCTGGGGTCTGTTCTCACGCTTCCGCATGTTTCATGGTAGCTGTTGAAGTCTCCAAGGAGGAGCACTGGTGTGGGCAGTTGGTTAGCCATTCGGTCAATAGTGCTTCCGAGAGGTCATGGCTTCTTGATGATTAGATAGATACCACTGTTATTGGCCTTGAGACGCATATCTTCACAGCGATAGCTGGGAGTTCTGTCCTCAGGGAAAGGCGGAGGTGAGGTGCACTTTGGTGGATCATAAGTGCAACTCCGCCGTGAGCAGTCACGTTGGTATGGCCTTCGCGGCGGTGTATGATATATTGTGGTATTCTGAGGGTGGCGGTCTCTCGGATTTTGATCTCTTGGAGGCCAATCACCAAAGGTTTATGGGTGGCGAATAAGGATAATAATTCGTTTTTCTTGTTCCCGAGTTCCTGGCAGTTCCACTGGAGTATTTTAGTGTTTATTTTGAAAGCTGTTTGCACTCAGACCTTGATGATCTAGAGTGGTCGCGGGATTTGCTTAAGTTTTCCTGGTGCTCGCGTTTTTGAGTTTGCCCAGGGGTTCCGGGCTGGAAGTGTTCACGGGAGTGTCTGCCTTCGGTGGAAGGTGGTCTGCTGTGGTTGCTGCGGTCGCGGCTGCGAGTGCTCTTGTGGGGAGACGAGGGTGTGTGCTCTTTGTGGTTGCTTTGTGAGCGAGTACGCTCTTCTTCTATGGTAGCCTTTTTTATCTGAGTGGGTGGTTTTGTGGAGTGAGAGGTATTGGGCTAGGTAATATGACTGGTTGTGCAGAGGTCTCGCATATGAGCTCTGCGAGAAAAAAGCTGTCAGCGAGACCGTGATCGTTCTCGCTGATGGTGTGTTCGTAAATCGGGTTTGTTAACGGAGGATCTTGTCCCTCGCAGTGGTTTTACACGAATGGAGCCGCATTTGAGACAAGTGGAAGAAGTACTGGGTTTTGGTCCTGGCGGGCCGTTATTTGATTGCTGTTACTGATCTTTTTGCTCAGTGGCGCCTTTGCCTTTTCGTTTCTATAGTAGTGAGCTTTGCTGTGTGGTCGACTGCGGGGGAATGCATCAATCTCGTCGTCCTTCTGGTCTTTGCATAAATCATTTCTAGAACTGTGTGTCTCTGGTGCGGGGCCGGTCGCTGGGCTGAGTTAGGAAGCACTGCAGCCAGGTAGGAGTGTTAGGGGTCTTGTTACGATGCTGTTCTGCTGATGTGTGGATGTGGTCGGGGGAGTTTGGTTGGCTTGTCAATTTGACTGCTTTGGCATAATTGAGGCGGAACGGGTTATCGTCTTTCCAGATTTGGATGGCTTGTTTCCGTGTAATTCTGCGTTCGTTTTGTGTGATAGTTATTTCTTTTTGGTCAATGTGTACTGGCAGTCGCTGTCGCCTGCCTCATGGATGAATGAGCAGTGGTAGCATTTAGGGTGGCGGACTGTGCATCTTTTCTGTCATGCTCGACAGCGCATTTCTTGCAACGGTGGGGTGTATGTTGCTGGCAGTATGCGATGACGTGACCGTATTCAAGTCGCTTTTTGCACATTGAGAGCCAAGTTGCTACTGGGTAGGTTTTGGTTTTTCCTTGTTCACCCGGGATTACAATGAATTTCGGTGCGTCGTGTAATTTGGTATGCAGTAGAACTTGCGTTACGTGATTTTATCCATGTTGCATGACGGACTTTGGTAACTCCGTAGTCTTCAGCTAGACCTTCAGCAAAAGCACTGAGGTCTGTTGTAGGCGTGTAACGGGAGGTGTATATAATTCATTTGGTATCGTTGAAGGACGGATGTATTTCAACTGTAACTTTGAGTTTGTTTATGTGGGTAATCTTTTGTATATCGTAACTTTGCTCACGTTCTGTGACGTAGGTCAGATATTTATTTCCCTGTCGTTGTCTTTCTTTCGGTTTTCCACCTAGTTGCTTGGTGAGTGACTTCATCATTATAAATAGATTATTTGAAGATCAACTTTGTATGCACCGCTTCCGTTGAACGTTATGAGGAAGTGGGTGGGAAATGGTGCCGATCTTCTCTCCCGGGTAGTAGGGTCATTTTGAGAAGAGCGCATCGAGACTACAGCCTCTCGTCGCCCAACCCCGTGATCTATCTGGTATTGGAGGATCGCTCTCTCCTTCTCCTCTGCGCAGTCTCTGTGTCCGGTGGGGTGTCCGTCTACTTTGCAATAAAAACAGTGCTGTTCCTCTGACTGGCATGACTGGGGATCTTCCCGCTTGTCGTGGTCGTCCTGGGAGCAGTGTGAGCATCTTTGTTTACCTTTACAGTTTCCTCTTGTTTGTGTCCGTATTTCTGGCATTTATAGCATCGCATCGGACGTTTATCAAATGGTGTAACCTTGGTTTTGGTCGCGCAGAAGGGAATGTCTAGATTTTTTGGTGGAGTAGGACAATTGAATTTAAGTATTAGGGCTGTGGTAGTCTCTCTTTTTGATGTGATCTTTGGTGCGACCTTTGCTCCGACAACGCAGTCCTCGTATTGAACGAATCCAGAGATGTACTCCTCGATTTCCTACTTCGGGATATCTTCAACGTAGATCAAACCTGAACTTGTAGAGAAAGTCGGGTGTAGCACTATTTTGCATGGCTTTCCACTGAGTCTGTTTTGGAGAGAATTGTGCCACTTTTAAGTTTTGTGTCTATTCTGATGGCAACGCATTCGTCGCCGCTGGTGGCGACGCTCAGGACTGGGTGGCCAGTGAAAGAGCCCAGCTCTTTTCGCAGTGTATCCGGTCGTTGGCGTCGAACGTGATCTTCCGCTGTTCGGGAAAGGTATGACTATTGTTGAACAATTTTTGTTCATTGGATGGCGTGTATTGCTTCCTCCTAGCAGTCCTTGGAGCTCTGTTGTTTTTTTGTGGGGTGAAGAGTTGTCGAAGTTGTCGTCAGACGTAGAGGTGGAGGTACTTGTGTAATTGGCGTGTTCTTTAGTTTGTTTGTTTTTAACTAGTTTGTGGATATGGAGGAAAATGGTTTTGACATGACCCTCGAGTTTGACATGACCCTCGAGTCTCGTTGGACGGTCGTCAATTGTGATAGGTTCTGCGGCGAAAACTTCTGCTTCCTGTTCAGAGAGGCCGGTCGCTTAACTTAGCAGATTCAATATTTCCTGGATGTTCTTGGTCAACTCGTCGATGCGGCCGTACCTCCGGTCGTCTTCCGCCGAGGTGGCTCTGGTCATCTTGGCGAGGCTGATGTTCTTGACCGTTGGAATCTTGGTCTTCGGTGCTCTGGAGGGGATGTTGGTTCCTCTTAAATGGAGCTTCTTTCTATTCCTCATCGGCCCCTTGGTTCGCGCCAGGAGCCAATGGGCTCACTCATGTTGGTCTATTAGCTGGCTATAGTGACTTTACAGTTAACGTTACACGACCACCAATATAAAAGCAAAACAAACGTGCGGTTAAAGGTTCCAGCACTAACTACGAAGCAGCTTGTGATATCTAAGGGGTTCTCAGTTAGTATTCGGTACGGGCACAGATTCGATTTCACAACAGAGCAGGAACTACTACGCAACGCTCTGTACATGCGCTCTGGGTCCTTCCCGCGCTCGCTGTGCTCTGTGATGACTGACACTGCAGGCGTTGCACTGCCCCTGCAGAGCTCCCTCATGCCAATTTCCCGGTCTGCTAGTGCAGATTGTTATCGACATCCGTCGTGCGAAACAAGACATCACTGAACACCACACGCCCTCCTGCAGGCTTTTCGAGGTGAATTTAAGCCCTTACATTCGTTTACCCACCGTAAGCCCCTCTTCAGCCAGGACTCTGCCAAGTTGACATGACGCTATACTAAAATATAGCTCAATACGTCCACCGAAAAGATGGTGAATTTTTATTGAACTCACTCTGAAGGTTACATCTTTTGAGGTACCCACAAGTCCTACTATAAGATTTAAAAATGTTGGGCATTGAAATAAAAGTATACAAAGGTGATGCTGACTACTCCCAGCACACTAGCATTGAAATATATTGAATGGGCCCACACTTTATATTTTAAGTACGCTGATGATAGGTCCAATCCGCTGCCTGGGGCATCCCGCGATCAGTGCGTTACGGTCTGTGTGTAGAGCCAAAACACTGATAAATGCTCTAGTCTCGCTATATCAACCATTAATGAAAAATAGCCCTGCTCTTGAGATGCCTTCACACGAGTCATCGTCACGACTCATCGTCACGACTCATCGTCACGACTCATCGTCACGACTCATCGTCACGACTCATCGTCACGACTCATCGTCACGACTCATCGTCACGACTCGTCGTCACGACTCGTCGTCACGACTCATCGTCACGACTCATCGTCACGACTCATCGCCACGACTCATCATCACGACTCATCATCACGACTCATCGTCACGACTCATCGTCACGACTCATCGTCACGACTCATCGTCACGACTCATCGTCACGACTCATCGTCACGACTCCTTATCACGACTCCTTATCACGTCTCATCGTGACGACTCATCGTAACGACTCATCGTAACGACTCATCGTAACGACTAAGCCGTAAAGACCTATCTAGTTCAGACCCGGAGAGCCAAATGTGACCAACTATATAAACATACATATATATATATACATATATATTTATATATATACATATATATTTGTAT
>SDVV010043195.1:0-10273 GCA_016164225.1 Gammarus roeselii
ATATATTTATATAAATATGTGTGTGTGTAGGCACAACATATGATAAAGATTGGTAAAACTACAGAGTCAACTGGATAGATTTGATATGAATAAAGCTTAAATCAATAAGGAAATACCTAACATAAGTATGAAAACTTGGAAAAAAATAATCCATGATTAGATTAGGTTAGGATGAGTTAGGTTTACGGCCATTATCACAAACCTCCAGTGAAAAATGCTACAGTGGATATTGTGAACGCTCAAATAAGTCAGATATTCTGAATTGAGACACAATCTCATAACAAAGTCTGAAATAATCAACAACTTCTAAGTGTACAACTGTAAACGTCCCACAAACATTTATAAAAGTAAGACTTGCGTGGATTAGCATCTAGTAAAGACATGCGAGCGGATAACATAATTGAAATGTATATTAAATTATTGAAGAAATTTAACACTAACACTGCACAAGACCGATAGACTAGCTCTCCAAGACGACATGGAAATTGAGCCAAATCCACTGTCGATAGGAAAAACATACCAATATTTTGGATCCATACATCCAATTAAGCGTATTTTATACCCAACATTCCATGACATTATGTGAATTTATGCCTGATTTCGATATATTCCTATGATAATCAATCAAAACATACAACAACAACTATAAAATAGCTAAACAAGATTCTCTATTCTACTTTAACCGACCATGGTTAACTAGTATATACGGTGTATCCTACCACACCCAAATAATATATCCTACTCCACTACCCTACTCCAATCTGGTCCATGACTAAGATCGTATACTAATAACATATTAGACGTACCGAAAATATCTGACACTGAGTTCATGCGAATAATGTTATTTTTACTACGATACCTGTTCAAATCGATAACAAATTACAAAACCAACTCCAATGCTGTACTATGTCACTTCTCATCAAACTACCACTGATATATAAAAAATTTAGAGGTAACACCCAGTCACGGCACAGTACCTCAGACGTACCATGCATCTGTTTAGTCCATCATCTCTGAATAACGTCAAGCAAAGTCATATCCTGGATATAATCAAGAATCTATACACAGGAACAGTGGTCAAGAATGGGGCTGACATGAGTCTCAAAGAGTGTGGCCATGGAAATCTGAGGATCCGTTCACTAACGACCTAAGTAAATCACTATAACGAATAGCAGCTTGTCGGATAACCTCTCTAACAAACACACGGAAATTAAAATTGACGTCCACCAGAACTCACAAATCTCGTTGAACTTGAACGAACTCCAAATGACAACCAAAGAATGTGAGCCCATCTCTACACTGGGACCCTTCTATCCAGTAAATCGTTACACCATACACTTGCTAGGGTTCAATGACGAAAATTCCACAAAGATGCAGTACGGACTTACACTTCTTATATATACATTCCTATGATTATCGTGGTAAAATCATAAACATCAACAACAACACCTATAAAAAAATTGTCAAATAAGATTCTCTACTCTGTTCTAATTCACGTTGAAATTGTAATACATTATGGTATCCAGCAGAGTAAATCGGTCTACTTACACAAATAGGCATGAACACACCTAGCTTTTGCCTACGGGACTCTCTAACTCCTCTTAAACATTGATGTATGGTTCTACAATAAACATACAATAAGCTAACAGCAAGTTTGAGTTTGTAACAACTGGGATCTTCTATATCCATAATAACCACGTCAAACATTGTAACAGAATGTAAGAATATACATAAAACACTAAAAATAAACAACATGTTACTAAATATATCTGAAATAATGTTCTACATTGCAGATACAAACGTAATATATTCCGATACTGTATTAAATACCCAATACCTTGCATCGAAGATGTAAACTGTACAGAGAACATACAAAACTGGAAGACACATACTAAAACTCTCGAGTTATAACAAAACAAGAAGATCAATTCGCTACCATACCCAGAACATACATTAAAAAAACGTGACGAACGAGGAAAAAATCATGTAATCAACCAAACAATTGACATGATCAAGATACCAGGACATGCGGGCAACATACGCTGAAACCTATAGTAAATGGTGTGGAATACTTCTACACGAACACGCTACAGTACATGCAAAATCTGTTGAAATCACGCTCCAACTAAGTCCAATAACAGAGTTAAATTAATATTTCTTTAACTAAAGTAACCACAGCTTAATCGTAACAGAATGTTATACATACATATAAAATGCCAAAATGATGTAATAACCGTCCAATTAGGCCAGAAAAAAATGTGTCATATGGAAGATGCAAACCTAAAATATCCTAAATTCCTATAACTGTATGAGATAACTATTCACAATTCCAAAGAACACTACATATTCAACATGAATCAACCGATCATTACTAGGTATACATAACATATTACAATAACTTACAATACATCCATATCGTTCAGGTACTCTCGCTATTAGAACACCCTGTCAATAGAACACCGATATATCTGGTTCAAACCTGGATAATGCATCATGGGGTAAATAGAATTTCGTAACAAAACTGCTGCATCAATCCAAAATACAAACATCAACCCACCAACCATCAAACTAATAAGCCGTTCTATCCCTGCAGATATTATGTACATATTAAATAAATAGTCAATTATACCCTAACTAGATAAGAATACAAACACATGTATAGAGAAAAATATATAGAATCGTTAGGTCATCCATTAAACTATAACGATACAGACAGTCAAACATAGCAAACGTGCCACAGAAATAATTTATAAGACAAAAAACAGATAAGAGCAAACTCAACTAATTTTCCAAAGCGCATTCAACTTTTTACATAGGGGATCCCTACGCCCCACCCCTCCAGAAACTTGTTATAACTCCACCCATAGTCAATGCCATTGCACAGCACGCAAAGCCCCCTGCACACCAACTATACTCTCCACCCATAGTCAACGCCACGGCATAGCTCGCAAAGCCCCCTGCACGCCTGTTATGATCAGCCTCGGCTAGCACATATATTTGAAAACATTGTTAACCGAACATTACAGCAAAAAGCTGCGTTGTGTATGCACGAGAAACTGTAGGTCATAGGCCTGTTAACCCTAGATTATGTTACACGAAGAAGTCCCTTGCCATGCATATTTTTTCGGTTCCCATCCAAAAGCAGGTGTTCCCCACATGGATTACATGACTAGGAGACGTTGATGAGTATTGAGCCATTTGGACATTCTGTTAAACTTGAAAATTCAGCATTGTGTAGCCGGTATCCAATAACGTAGAAGGGTAGTGTTAGCTCAGGGGTATCGTAAATTGTAAACAAAAGGATGTAAAGAGCCTGTAAATTAGTTAACGGCCAAAGTTTATAAGAGGCCAATAAGGTCAAGGTTTCAAGACAGCACGCCTCTTTGGGGAGGGGATCAAAATTAAAGTGGTTCCCTTATTGGAGGATCACTTCATACACATAAAAAAGGCCCTCCCATGTTATTGTGGTAGTGCAGGACTAACACTTCAGTAGCGGAGCTATTGGGTGGAGGTGAGACTCATTAGAACAGCGATCAACACTCAGTGAGTCTGGCATTATAATCTCATATTTAGATGCATTTGATTTAGCCCTTCATCGTTTATTTGCGTTGTATGATAATTTTTGCTATATATACTAGTATACCTTAATACTTAGATGCGTGTAATAACTACTTATCTCCCTACATGGTGGGTGGTTTCCGCTTTCTTTTCTTCGCTTTTGCGTCGCTTTACACTTACTATATTTTTTCTTGTTGTTCATTTACACTTCTGTTCCGTTGTGTCAGTTTATATTACAATCAGTGTTTAGTGCTCTATTGCGAGTTAAACTGTTGACATGTTAATTTGTATTCATTCAAAATAATAATATAAAACCACTGGTTTGATCATTTGTACCCTTGCACCTTGTGCCTGATTATAAGAAACCTAAACAGAAAGTATACAATACGCCAACTATACGCTCCATTCATCATCAATGCCACTGAGCACAAAACCAAACGATGTTTTCCACCTCAAACCTAACCCCCACCTATTGTTCTTGCCCCTGAATATCTGACAAACTATCATCCACCTCAACCCTGCGTCCCTTCCGGGGTATCCCAAACAAACCACAATGCTCCGCATCACAATACTAATCAACATGTCCTCAGTCAGGCGTCCAAGTTAGAAACTTCACAATCTAGAGAGAAGACAGGTAATAAAAATTCCCATGACCATGTAAACAATAAATGTGACAATGTGTTAAATAATTTAAAATGACAGCTAAAGCCAACTCCAACAGATGGGAACTGCCTGATACATGTCATTATCCAATCATGGAAGCACCAAATTGGGTATTGTCCGACGAACTGGAAGCAGCATAGCATGAAGCCAACGTGAACATGGACAACTATTCAGGTTTTATCCCAGAAACGGGTACGACGAAGCATTCCTAATATTCAAGCAACAGTACTTTTACAACAAAGACTACAATCAACTCCTGGGAGACCTGGTCCCCACAATGCTGAGCAAATCTCTATGACTTCAGATTGACATCGTTCAGAGAGTCGGCTGCGCCAATACAACAATAAGGTCCATCAAGCCGCACTTGAGTAACAATCAGACAGGTTTCAGAGCATACATTTACTTAAAAGACCATCGTTATAGCGCACTTGTACCTATGCAGAAATTATTACCTTCCTCCAAAACGAACGGTGCATCAAGTGAAGAAAACTTCTGCTCCAATAAATTTACCGCCCTGTACAATGCTCCTGATACCTGCATCATGCAGAAGACTCACCAGGCAACACTACAGTCATCGAGAATATCAACACAAATCGAAGCAATAGTCATTGCAGAGCACCCGCGCACATGTGACTAGATCGTAATCGGGCCCTTCACGAGCTGGGTGACAAAACAAGCCTCGACCAAAAGACACGAACCACTTACAGATAAAACACATAAGTGTGCGAAGTCTCTTGTCTAAGCTAGACCAGATTGAACTGATGCTAAGGGATGAAGATGTGGATAAACTCTGCCTTACAGAGACATGGCTTGCACTCAGCATGGATAGCAACTTCGTTCAAATAGATGGGTTTGAACTGTTCAGAAAAGACCGAGGTAAAGGAAGACGCAGTGCCTGTATCTATGCCAGAAATGAGTACACATCCAGGACATAAAGAACGGGTGGATGTAGAGACTAAATGGACGATGTTTGGATTACCGTCCACGTAAGAACAACTAAATCTTTAATGTCAGAGCAATTTACAGGCCACCCAAAGCCAGCAGTCGGTCAATCAGTGACATAGAATTCAATCTCCAGACATCAGCAACTCTGAAGAAGAACATGTACGTCTAAGGAGATTTCAATGACGATCAATTAAAACCTAATCAATTTCGCGTAATATTTAAAAGATTAAAACTCGAGCAATTCATTCAGGAACCAACTAGAATCACGCATGACGGTAGCTCATTGCTCGATCTGATAGTTACAAACAATAGATCGTCTGTCTGTCATAAGCGCAAAAAAAAATGGGTACCAGTCATCCAGACGTGAAGAACAAAATAAAACTACTCATGAGATTCACTGAAACAAGAGTTATGGAACAGAATCCCATAGCTTAAAATCAAGCGCAACACGGACGACGTGAATGTTTAGGCGGCTATTTGCACAGACACGTTATCAGCAGCTCTCGACACTGTAGCACCAATAGTTAAAAAAATAACTCGCCCTCCAGTCAGCTGGATGACTCCTGAACTCAGGCAGGAAATACAAAACCCAAAATATTTTTAAAAGTTTCTGAAAGGTCAAGCTAACAAAAATGGTGATAGAAGCAACACATATTCAAATAACACGGATTTGACTGACGAATTGCGTGTTTTAAATGTCCTGCGGGTGGTTTACCAACCGATGAGATAACGCGTAAAAAACTTAATAAGCCAAGCAAAGAGAGATGCGCACCTTGCTGAATTTTGAAAAAGCAAAAAACAACCCGTAGCAGACTTGGAACATCCATGGAAATATTGCACCCCACAAGAAACCCAAAAAGTCCTCAAGCTATGAAAACCCAGAAGAAATAGCAGAATCATTCAATGAGTTTTTCGCTAACGCTGGAAAGCACACATACGAAGAGGTGATGTGTAAGGGCTCGCGAAGTCGAGTTCCGCATTGCTCTCCCTCACAACAGATAACATGAAATTCACATCCTGTAAATAATGTATTACTGTTGAGATGAATGAATTATATGTTATACCTTTGTATTAACTTCCATTGGAAATATGTCGTAGATGCAGTTTTCCTCTGGTGGCGGGAATCCCTCCGCACGCCAACTGTAGTTTCCCTCTGACGGCGGAATATCCCTCCGCACGTCAACTTGCCAGCAAGCAGCGTGGAACTCCAATTTCAAGTTCCCGGGTTCGGCATGGATTTGGGCGCCACCCAATCAGCGCCAAGGGCGAAAACAAGGGGTGGAGGCTAAGCCAATCCGCATCTTGGAGCGGCTCAGGATCTGGAAATGCTAAGTCCTGGATTAAAAGAAAGTTCTAATTAAGCTTGGATCACACTTTCTTTAGCAACAAGATATTAGACTGATAAGTTTAGACACAGATTAGTACCAGCCTGGTATAGGTGTAAGGGAACAAACTGTAATATTGAATAACATAAAACAACATACCTGGACCCTCTAGTGTTGCCATCTGTGGTGCACTATGAATGGCAGGACCGCTCTGGTCGGTCTGCCACATGACTCATACGCCTAACGCCATCCACCAAGGTATTTAGATAGCTATCTCTCTCTCTCTTACGTGTAAATGTCGACAGTGCAAAGTCGCAGACGAGATAGTAGTTTGTGAGATAATTTAGGTTTAAGTTTGTTTAACTACAAAACTTTAAGTATTTGTAGTTTTCCATTCTCTATATTCCAAGGTTCAACTTGTGGAAGCTACGCCACCCTCTCTCCTGTCGAGCTTTGGCAACCACCAGACAGGAGAATTCCCCAACCATTGACTAAGACCTTCATAAATTGACATTTCATTTTTTAGGATGTTATTTTAGCGATTAAGTTCTCATGGCTGTGATATTCTAGCCCCCCAAATTTAGGTCGAGATTATTGATGAATACTTGTCAGTTAATCCCATGAACTGTTCACCCCCTGTTTTTCTCTCTTGACTATCATCTCTATGGACAAACAGTAATGTGTATTGGTTTCTTTTAGAGTAAAAATCCAATCTTTCGACTCCTCATCATTATCCCTACCGGTGAAGCGTTTCCTTTAAACTCTAGACTGCTGACAATAGAAGTTTATAGATGAACGAACACAGCAAAACTTTCTCTGTGGTTCACGAAACTCCGGTAATGCATAAGCTAACTCGGTGCATAGTTCCATCTCATAACGACTCATCCACCATGAACGACCAAATGTGGACACCGAGCCCGGTAAGGAGACTGGAAATTGTTTTGCCTATTTTCGCGCTTTAAAAAAATCTTGTGGGGACGATAGAATAGCATTTTAGTACCTCAAAGACGGGTACAAATTATTTTGCCGTATCTGCAGCTGCTCATCAACACATCCATTGTAACAAATACCTTCCTTCAAAATTGGAAACACTCGCTAATCAAAGCTATCCATAAAAAATTGAAGGTAAACGACCCTTCAAATCACAGACTCGTAAGCCTCCTACCAGTAACTTCAACAATCCTGGGAAAGATCATTGCATGTCAACTTCTTGACTACCTAGAAGAGGCGAATCTGATCAATGAATGTCAGTATGCATACAGACGGAAGACCTCTACTGAAGACGCGCGACTGAAGATCTCCGAACTCGTATACAAAGCTATAGACGCAAATAGTCTATCATTACTAGTGTTGTTGGACCTCTCTTAAGCATTTGAAAGTTTATTTCACAATATTTTGCTGCAAAAACTGATACAACTAAACATCCAAGCACCCTGGTTTGAAAGTTATCTCGGGCAGCGATCCCAGTCTGTCGTGTTAGATGGAAAAATCATCTCTTCTCCAGGACAGGTAAATTTCGGGGTTCCGCAAGGATAGATTCTCGGACCGGTTCTTTTAGTTCTGTTAATCAATGACATAAGCTGTGGAAACCCTCTCGACGATGCCAGAAAGGTATTATACGCGGACGATGTTCAATTGCTGTTCGTTAGACCAGCAAACGAATTAGAAAAGCTGAAGAAGGATGCAGAAACGGCGCTGACCCACATAAATAATTAAAATTCTTGAAATGGGCCTAAAGTTAATACAAGGACAACACAGTGCATTATCCTGGGATCTAAAGCAAACACACGGAGAGTTCCCGAAAATTTTGTTGTTGACTGTATGGGCGCAAAAATCACTCTTGACAACAAAGTCAAAAGTCTGGAAGTATGGCTTGATCCCAATATGACCTTTGGACATCATGTAGATAAGCTCTGCTCCAAACTGAATGGTGCATTCGTGTTTCTCAGTCGAACGAAGAAACAACTCGACTTCAAGTCCAGACTTCTCGTGATCAATGCTCTGATTTTTCCACATTCAAACTACTGCCCTATCATTTGAGGCAAATACACGAAAACATTACTCTCAGTCATTCAACGCAGCATAAACTTCGCTGTAAAAGTAGCTCATGATGGGAATTTTAGAATGAGCGATCACGTGACACCAATTCTAAAGAAACTTGGGTGACTGAACATCCAAGAACGACCAGAACTGAGCGAAGCAGTACGAGTCTTCAAAATTCAGAACAAGCTTTCTTGTTCCAACGGTGTTGTATTGACAACTCGAAAAACGGCCCATCAACGATCAACATGGAATGTAAATAACATTGACACAGAGTTAAGAAGAACAGAGATTAGGACCAAAGCTTCCACTATTTCAAGTCCAAAAAGCTTCAACAAGCTACCAGCTGACATTCAGAATTGCGCCACCGTATATTTCCCAAGCAGAAATGTATCACTCTGTTGCTTGCTCGCAGATAAGGGCAGGCAGAGTTGAACAATCGATGATTATTAACGCAAAACTGGTAACGTAAATTTTATTTTCCAGCTTGCTCAGAGCATCAACACTACCACCCTGTCATAACCTCACATACTATGCTTCTTTGATCTCTCTATTTGTCTTTGTGCAAATAGCAGCGGCCAATTCAAACACGACTGACTGTTGCAGAATATTGCAATTTCACCTCAGCGTGCCCTGTCCCTATTGATTTGACTTCACATCGCTCTAGCTACTGACTTGACTTCGCATCGTTCTGGCCCTAACATAAATTATCTGTGCTCCGAGGACAACTGTTTTATACGCGATGTAGATACATATGTTTCTTCGTGCATAAGGTGTGTACTCTGTTACCGTGCCACAAAAATGTGTAAGCGAAATGCTACCACGCAATTGTAAGTACCGCTTGAATGAATATAGCTATGTAGCTACCATTATATTAAAACATCAAAATTGATTTATTTCGAACTAGTCTTTTGACTTCGAAAAACTACTGACACGAAAGTGGCGTAGTTGGTGGTCGTGTTGGCGTTGCTGCTGGTCGAGCTGGGGGCTGCGGTGGTGGTGTTGATGATAGCCGTAGCCGTGTCTCGCTTGTATAAACGCAAAAGAAGAGCAATAGATACTGACAATATCTCTTGTGCCCTAGATGATGTGAAAGATGGGAAACTGAGCTTGTAATCCAAGTTTCACCAACCACAAAAGCCACTAGCCTCTTTTTAAAAATAAAATCTAGTTCGTTTGCAAGACTTTTGACATTTGCCTGGCCAACCCTCAGCAACGAAAACTGGGAGACGGACGACTGCGCTGATCCTCAACGACTGACGGACTCAACTCCACCGGCACCATCACTGCATCCACCCGCACCACCGCCTCGGCAAACAGCAGCCTCACAACGGGAACGACTGTGATGTTCCCAACGTGGGGCACTCAACGTAATTATTTGCCCATGAGCTAGGGTTGAGAAACAAAAAAGAAAACGGGACTTATTTACTTTAATCAGTGCAATAATTTTCAATTTAAGGAAATCAAATTAAATTAAATGCATCAGCCACCGGTTGTCTTATATAATCCTAGTGTGGCTGTGCATGCAAATGAACATTGACAATTATACATTAATAACACAACCTATCATGTGTGGCGGAAAATTAGCCTGAAATATTAATAAAGGTCAACGTCAAAAGGTTATGTCTTAAAATTTTCTCCTGTGACTTCTCGTTGGGGAGTTGCTCCATTTGACAGGAGAATGGTGATGGAGCCTTGCGGGGAGAGAGGAAAAGACGTTATGAAATATTGTACTTACAATT
>SDVV010043196.1:0-10272 GCA_016164225.1 Gammarus roeselii
TGTAAATAAATATATATATATATATATGTAAATATATTTATACATATATAGCTATACACATTAGGCCTCATTGGGCTAGTCAAAATCTACAAAATCATCATACAGCAGATCAGCAAGGGCCTGCTTAAAGCAAGTGATATCTGTCAACTGCACTATGTCAGCAGGCAAAACATTCCACACAGCAACACACCTCACACTGACGGACCTACTGCGGGCATCAGAAGCGCAAGGCAGAAACACCAACTTCAGCAGATGACCCTTAGTACCAAATCTTGGAGCCAAAGAAAACATATCCAGCAAGTCCTCTGATTCACCATGCAAAGTGTTCCAATATTTGATCAGGTCTGCCATTGGAAAGCGACCCTTGACAGAAAACAAATCCAAGCTTCTCAATCGATTTCCGTAGTCCAAATCAGCAAGCCCATCAATGTTTCAGGTCAATCTCCTCTAAATAGACTCAAGCTGTCTGCAGTCCCCACAAAATCCAGTGTTCCAGACACAAGATGCACACTCAATAAGTGGGCAAATATGTGCTACATACAAGGGTACCATAAACTCTGAGGACCTACAGACAGTTGATCTCAACAAACAGTTTGCCAGCCCACCAGCCTTTGCAGCCACCACATGGATATGATGGTGGAATCTGAGACTTGTGTCCACATTGACACCTAAGTCTTTATGTCTGGTGACAAACTTCAATGCTCTACCTTGCCAGAAGTACTGGTTAACTGGGACTAGAGCATCAAAATCAATGCAACATCTGTAAAAACGTAGCACCACACACTTGTCTGGATTCAATCCAAGATTCCAGGACCTTGCAACTGAGTCAACTGTACCCAAACCACTTTGGAGTGGCTGAACACCGCGGACGGCAGGCTCAGTGTCCTTATGTGAGTATGCCAAGTACAGTTCATAATTGTCTGCAAATGCCTTGAACATGCATAGAAGCCCACTTGAGATGTGATTGATATAAATCAAGAACAGTAGCAGATCAAGGGCAGAGCCCTGATGTACACCTCTTGTCACATGAACGGGGCTGCTAACGCTGCCACTCACACAAACACTCATATCTCTGCCAGATAGAAATGACGCAATACAGGCCAGCAATGAGTTACAAACACCCAAGGACTCCGGCTTAGACAAAAGCACACCATGACTCAGCACATTGAATGCTTCAGAAAGTCAAGCACTATGACATCCACAACATATCCCTCATCAATCCACCTTTCAACATCATCCTCGGTGCTACAATTACTTTGCAAAACCTACTGATGGGATGACAAAAATATTGTTGCTCTCAAGGTGCTCAGTCAACCAAGATACAACTAGTCTTTCCATTGATTTGCAGCAAACGGATGTCCAACTCACCAGTCTGTAATTGAGTGTATCAGTGTGAGATTTAGCCATGAATACTGGGACAATGATCAATTTGCTCCAGACTTCAGGTACCATTCCTGTCCTCATTGATTTTTGAAAAATCAAACAAAGAGGGAGGGAGAGTTCATTTGCACAACTCCTCAGCAGATGCGGGTGGAAGCCATCTGGGCCCACCTGGAACTGGGATCAATAGCCAAAAGGACATGCTGGACCCCCAGCCTAGAGGAGTTAACATTGGACAGACTCCCATCAAAAGACTGGAAAGGGGCTGGGTGGGTAGGAACTGAACCTACTAAAACTACAGACAAAGTTAGCAAAAACTTTGCACATCACGCTTGGATCCTGAATTATCTCACCACCTGGCAATTGAAAGGGGCCAACAGCTGGGCAATCAATCTTTTTTTTCCAGACATAAGCATGAAACAGCTTATGGTTGGTCTGTTCGGTAATTTGCAATCTTTCTTTTTTCGGGACTAGATAGAAAAATTTCTGTAGGTCCTATTCAGTTCAACATATATGCGTAGCCTTTCAACAGCACTTGAGGAATGGCGGCCCTCTGCTCTCCTGACCCGCTTGTAGTCACGCCATATCTCCAATCTCTCTCGGGCAAGGGGGCTGAGAGCCCTGATAGCCCATGGAGGGCCAGAACAAACTGGCGTGAAGGGTATAAATTTCTCAATAAGGGAAATCAAAATTGACTGCAGAAACCAAAAATCTTCAGACACCAAAGAGTAGCTGAATTCTAAACCCCTAATCAACCAGAGACAGAGCCTCCAAAATTTTGGCGTATTTCCCCCCTGCGCCATGATTGCCTCTCCCTGACGTAAAAAAACAAATCCAGTATATTGTCAGACAGTAAGAATGTGGGCTCCATAACCCACTGCAGAAGTGCAAGAGATGCGGAACAATCTGAAAATTGCATGTCAATTGGCCGAAAGTAGCCATTAAGTAGGTCCAAGGACCAGTCAATTGTTGGTAAATTAAAAGCACCTCTGATAATCACTTCTTTGCCAGGACAAAAATTCAATAAAAAGTTTAACAAGGTGTTGTTTTCCAGATTTGCATAGGAAGGGGGCCGACACAGCTACAATCCTGAGGTCCTAATCAACAAGGTGCACGGCTACAGTGCTCGGAATGTGCACCTCAATCACTATAAACACAATGTCCTTATGCAGATACAATAACAATCCATGGTTACGAGCTGTGCTATCTGTGTCACCCCTCACAGCACGGTAGTCAGCAACGTCGATGAAGGACAATGCAACAGCAGGCAGCAACCACGTCTCACTGATGGCAAGGACATCAATACTCTGTTTCAAAAGCAACTCAGAGAAAAAATCCACTTTATTTGCTAGCGAGTTGACATTTTCATGTCCTACTTTCCAAATAATAAAAATCAAGTGAGAAATTGCTGGAGTTCAGCACTGATGTAAAATTTGTTCAGGGCCTTCAATATCCCGATCAGAAGCACCACCTCCCGGACCAGACAGGGCATCACCACGACTATCCACGTCACCACCACGGTCCGACGCAGCAACACCACCAACAGACGCAGCAGCACCCCAAACAGCTACAGCACGACCCGCTGCAGCAGCACCCAACCAGCTGCAGCAGCACCACGACCAGCTGCAGCAGCACCACGACCAGCTGCAGCAGCACCACGACCAGCTGCAGCAGCACCCAACCAGCTGCAGCAGCACCACGACCAGCTGCAGCAGCACCACGACCAGCTGCAGCAGCACCACGACCAGCTGCAGCAGCACCACGACCAGGTGCAGCAGCACTACGACCAGGTGCAGCAGCACCACGACCAGGTGCAGCAGCACCACGACCTGGTGAAGCAGCATGACGACCAGGTGCAGCAGCACCACGACCAGGTGCAGCAGCACCACGATCAGGTGCAGCAGCACCACGACCAGTTACAACAGCACCACGACCAACTGCAGCAGCACCACAACCAGCCGCAGCAGCACCACGACCAGTCGCAGCAGCACCACGACCAGCCACAGCAGCACCACGACCAGCCGCAGCAGCACCACGACCAGCCGCAGCAGCACCACGACCAGCCGCAGCAGCTCCACGACTAGCCGCAGCAGCACCACGACCAGGCGCAGCAGGATCACGACCAGCTATAACAGTACCACGACTAGAAGCCCCGCAGATCACCTCCCTGGCGTAGTTGCCCCGAAAAACACCCCGACCAGCGGGCACTGCCTTGCCACGAGGTCGAGCGTCCCCAGCACCGCAGGCCACAGCTGCCGAAGCCAAGCCTCCTCCACGCTCACCCACCCACAACAGGCCTCTCCTCCTGAACAGCTCCTGGCGGTGTTTGTAGGTTCTCTCTGGATAAAGACACTTTCGCACCCATCCATTCCTTTCAATTTTAATGCATTCGTCAGTATCTCATTCCTGATATCATTATCATAGATTTTGGCTCTGAACATCCAAATCTGACCACTAACTATGCTGACCTCATGCAGGGCACATTCAAGTCAAATCAGCTGCTTCACCATACCCTGAAAACCAGTCTTCACATCAGTCACACTTTCGCCCAGGCCTCTCAAAATAACATTCAGCTTGCGCTTTGTCTGCTCCTGAACTTCACGCACCTCTTCCCTGACAACTACATTAAGTTGGGCAGACCTGGCGAATTGCTCGGATAAAGCCTGCTCAGGAGCATGAGGTGTACAATCATGACTCGGGCAACCTGTGCATTGCTCATCAACGTTCGAACCTGTGCACACAAAGCCATAACTGCCACTTCAAGTTGATTAAATGCTGACCTGCTCACCAACGTGTCAATACTGCCAATCAAAGTTCTATCATGTTGACTGCTTGTACACTGTATGCAGTGGTATGTAATAGCACTTCCTTCATTCTCCAGAAGTCCATCTATCACACCTTTCTTCAATCCAACACACTGCGGTGTTCACTGTTAACCGGAGTCAACAGTGTGAGAGACGACTTGCTTGCAGACACCTTCATTCTTCTGTTGACCAGCAACCAGTCTTCAATGGAGTTCAGATACTGTTGGAGATGTGCAGCTGCGGTCTCGTGTTTGTGGTGTTGTGTAGTTATTGTGAGGTCGTCCGCATAAGAGCTGATGCCGGTGTTGGGTTCTGTTGGACTGGGCAGGTCGTGGATAATGGCATTGAAAAAGGAGGTGGATAGCATGGATCCCTGTGGGACACCATTAGAAAAGTGGCATATTCGTGAAGGCTTGTTGTTGTAGACAGTGTGTGCATGTCTACCGGACAGAAAATTTGCAAGCCACTTATTATTATTTGGATGGATGTGGGTGTCGAGTTTTTTGTTTATGATGACGTGTCATGGAACTGTGTCGAAAGCCTTACTAATATTGATAGCGCATACAATGGTTTGCGTGACTAGCTTCTTTTTGTTCAGGCCTTCATGGATGGTCTGGGTGAGGTTGGTGAGGGGCCTGGTGGTGGAGTGTCGAGCCCTGAAACCGTGTTGCGTAAGGGAGAGTGGGATGTGTGCATCAACTTTGTTTAGAACCAGTCTCTCCAAGATTTTCGAAGGGTTTGGGAGGAGAGAAATATCTGTATGAGGCTGAATCTGTATGAACTTTGTTGGGTTTCAGGATGGGGTTAATTTTAGCTTGTTTCCAGATCAACAAGAACACACTGCCCCTCCGGTCACCTCTCTGCAACGCGAGCCAGGAGAGGTCTTGCGCGTTGGAATCACCTAGAGCAAAGGTGTTAGTGGTTGTGTTAGGGTAGTCTTGGAGGGGCGTATAGTGAGGTGGACATGAGCTGGATTGAAGTTCCAGAGTGTGGTCAGGGTGAAGTTGTGTGATTGTAAAGGCGGTTGTGTTGATGAAGTGGATATTTTTGTATACTAGTGTAATGAGTCCACCACTACCACCACCGTCGTTGTTAGGATGGTCGTGGCGGAGTGTTGTGTATCCAGGAAACTTTGGTGTTTTGGAGTGTTGCTTAAGTTTTGTTTCTTGAGTAAGGCGATTTGAATGTGATATTTGTGTCGAAAGTGTTTTAGTTTGACTTGTTTTCCACCAATGCCGTTTGGCTTCATTTGTAATATATTTAGGTGTTTGGCTTGGATTGGGGTTGCTGTGGTGTAGCAGAGGGTGGTGGTGAGGCCACACGGGGTGTGGAGGCGGGGGTGGGTGTGGGTCGTGGAGTCCGGCAGAACAGGTGATGCCCCGGGCAGAGGAGCCGCCGTCAGTGCGGACGACGGACGCACAGGAGAGGAGCCCCCCAGAAGTGGACGGGCGTTTGGTGTTGGTGCGGGGGGAATTATGCTAATGTTGATATCTGTTTTGATGTTATGGGTTGGATGGCAGTTTATGCATTGCCACTCGTGTGGTATGTTTCTATTGTTGTTGACGCCAGAGCATTGTTTAGTGTTGTGTGTCCATGTCCCACATCTGCACTGGATCGCGCTAGTGTGGCGTATGTAAGGACGCCAGCAGGTGGGACATGGGTAGGCTTTGGGACCAAGGTTGGGTTCAATGTCACCGGCTTGGAGAAGGAGGAGGGGAAGAAACGCTGGCAGTTGTTCACTTCTCTCTCGGGAAAACACAGTGTGATTGTTGTGGCTCTTGTGTCTGGTGTTTTGTCGGCGGTCAGGGGCCCAAACAGCGCACAGGCCGCGTCCACGTCGACGCCATCGACGGCGACGTAAACAGGGGGGCTGAGGGACTTTCGCGAAGCGGCGTCCAGCCCGGGACGCTGACTCCGTCCTGGGCGTCCGACGCTCCGACACCGCCACCGCGAGCAGGCCACCTCGCGACGGCCAGCTCGATGCTCGTAGGCTTCCTCTCGGACGGCACTTGAGCTTCTTGATTCCTGCAGGGCCTTGGGAGTGCTCCTGGACTCAATTTGCGATTTCACCTCCATGTGAAGTGTTGTTAAAAAAGCTTCCACTCTGACAACCAGTTTGCTCCCTTCTACTGTCTATAAGAACTCTGTTTTTATGGTGTCTTTGTTTATAACTCATATAAGACGCATCTTGGACTACTGCTATATTTGGGTAAGCTGGGACTTTTGGAGTCTGTGCAGAGACGGTGGACCAGGGAAATTGATGGGCTGGGTAGAGTGGACTAAGGTCAGTGGCTCAGAGCTTTATAGTTGTTTTCTGTCAAGTAGAGGTTGTTCCATTTTGATTTGGTGAAGTGTTGGAAGATTTTTCACTGTTCTGTAGATTCGGATTTGTCTGCTCTGTTTTAGTAAACTTCGGATACTGACACACGTGGTCATTCTTTGAAGCTGGTGGTTTGTTGCTGTCGGACAGACTATAAATGCAGATTCTTCTATTCTTGCTGTGTTCAGGTCTGGGACAGCCTGCCCTCTGATGTGGTGCAGTGCGATTCTCTTTGTGGCTTCAAGAGGGCCTTAGCTGAGAAGTTAGGGGGGGGGGGGGGGGTTGTATTAGTTTTGCTAGACATAATTGAATTCATTTTGTGGTTTTGTCTGTGTTATTGACAGGTGTTCGCAATTGTTGACTGCCTCAAGTGTTTTTTGTTTGTTTGACCTGTTAAGGGCAATCCGACCAGTGCGCTGCTGCAGTTTTGATGCCATGTTGTTCTTTAGATTGCTGGCTCGCTGAGGTATACTGCCATCCACGCTTGTATGCCCTGTTGGCGTGTCTGTTGGGGGCTGCAGAAGTGAGGAAAGGAGCGCCTGAAGTAAGCTAATCTTCAACTGTAACAACATCGAGATCAATACCACGAACCAGGCTGAACAGAGTATTAATCTTATTCATAAGTGAGTTCACATTAACTTGATCAAAGTTCTGTAAAAGATGATGCACACCATCATCTCAATCACCATCGACATGCCCACGGTACCCACGGGCCGACGCACCACCGCCATCAGCTGCTTTGCTGCATCCCACAATGCATGCTGCCTCGGATCATCAACCAAACATGCTTGAAACAGTCCATTGACATGAAAAAACAAAAAAAAAACATTCATGGCAATTGGACGTCAATGGGCACCATACATATATATATATATTTCTAGTTTAACATATCAATCACAACATTACCCTCATTGTTTTAAAACCTTCAAATAACAGAATAGTTTTATCAACATAAAGAAATAAAATACACATGTAGCTCCAGCAAATATTTGTAGAACTATTAGTCAAATTATTTTTGAATTTTCACTGTATCTCTATTATGCCTAAACATGCATCACAGCAACATTGAATAAACAATCATGCGCCAGCCCTTACAAATGCACAACACAAGCGTCAGGGACAACTCCTGTCCGGTTCGTCACAGAAGCCACAAAACAACTAGGCGAATCGGATAAATTTATATATCACACAGATAATCTGCCATCAACCTTTTAGTTGGGAGCTACTTCTAACAAAAATTAGCTGAAACTGTTGATCTGTTTTTCACTTGTTCTGTACAATTGATTCGATGCTCATGATGTAAATTCTGGTTTAGCCCCAGTGTCATGCTTAAAACTCTTGGCATCTTGATCAACTAAACATGAAGGTACAGTGAAAATTGGAGAACGATTGGGCAAATGCTTCTTGAGATAGCTAGCTATCACCTCTTAAGTTGATTGTTTGTGGACACAAACTTTTCTCAAGAAGCTGTTGAGAAAAAACATTTGTGATATTACAAATTGCTATTTTCAAGCAGCAATACCTTGAGAACTATTTGTCCAATTGTTCTCAAGTTTTCACTGTGTATCCATGTTGCTTTTATCTATGTTATTTCAAGAGTGTTCATGGCATGACGCTTGCCCTTTAACCAGTGCAATACATGTGTGTAGCTCATTCATGTTAGCATTCCATAAACAATCTTATTACTGATGAACATTAGTAACAGCCAATATTCATCAGATCAATTTTGTAACAAATGCTTGCTTTTTACAGGTGAACCCTTTTGAGCGAATCTTAGCTCGAGAGTTTTTGGCTGAGGTGGAGGCCAGCCCAATGATGGCAGTGATGCACAGACACCCCTGCAAAGTAGAGGACCTATTCGACATGAGGGTGCAGATTCACCGGAGCAACATGAAGTTCCTTTATCATGGTACAAAGGTGGGTGATATCCTGACTGATTGTTTGGGGATCTCTTGCAAGCTGAAAGAATTGACATGGAGTCCTCTAGAAAAAAAATTAGTTGCAGTATTGAATATATAATGAATTTGAATTGTTAGCAGTTGTTGCAGGTTAGTAATGATGTGACCAAAGTTCTTTTTTGAGCTATAGTTTTTTATTGTGTCTAGCTATTCACTGGAAAAGCTACATACTAGCTAAGTGAAGAAAATTATGAACAACATTTGGCTTTGGTGACTCGTTATTACACAGATACAGACACTAGGCAGATTCCCCCCCCCCCGGTAAGCGGGTGGCTGACGGTATGGCGCACGTCACACTACTCTCATACACTCATACACAGGCAATTTAGTACTTATGCGCTTAAGTTTTTGGCCGGAAGATTCCACAACATACACTGTGGATCATGAGTGCGGTCCGAGGCCAGTGTCAGCCGCAGCGCCCGACAGTGTGACTGGTTTACCCCTGAGGTGTTATGGTGACCAGGGCTTGATTGCACACATGACCATCGCGCTTCTTTCTCAATGAGATGCCAAGGGCCAGAAAGCACATCAGGGCAGCATCAAAAAATCATTGATTCACAACTTCTCCATTCATGCCTTTTCAATGCCCACTCTCTTGCCAACTCCACACTCAAATCTCTGTTTTCAAATGCCTGCTTCACACCATCCATCCACCCACCCAAATTTGGTCAACCTCCAGGCCTACATTCACTCACCTCTGTTATATGTATTCTTTATATAAATACATTTATACGTATACAAATACAGATACAGACACTAGGCCGCATCCCCCAGAAAGGGGGGTGGCCGATGGCAAGGCGCTCCTCACACCCTCATACGCTCACACTCACACAACTTAGCCCTTTTGTGCTAAAGGGTCCGGCCGGTAGCCCCTCAACTTACACTCTGGGTCCCGAGTTTAGTCCAAGGAACCGTCGTCAGCAGCAGGGCCCGACAGTTTTCACTGGTTTACCCCCGCCGCACCATAATGGCCGGGCCCCCCCCACCCACGACCATCCCGACAGCGGGAAAGCACATCAGAGCAGCGTAAAAATCAACCATTCGCAATCATTCTCCACTCACGCCTGTTCATTGCACGCTCTCTCGCCACCTCCACATTCATGTCTCTCCTTCCCAACGCCTGCTCCAGACCATCCATCCACCCAAACTTCGGTCTACCTCTAGGCCTGCGACCACTCGCCTCCGCATTCATCACCCTTTTCACCAATCAACCTTCATCCATCCTCTCCATGTGCCCGAACCATCTCAGTACAGGCAAATCCACCCTGTTCTCCAACTTCTTCACCATCCCTGTTCTGCTTCAAACCAGGTCGTTGGTGAACCGTTTTCTCAGAGTTACTCCAGCCATGCTCCTCAAACACTTCATCTCGGAAACATTCAACCTTTTTCTCTCCTCTGCTCTCACCCCCCAAGCCTCAGCTCCGTAGAGTACAGTTGGGACAACAACACCCTCATACAGCCCTCTCTTTGCTTCCATCCCCAACGTCCTACAGCTCATTACACACTTTAGTGCACCCAACACTTTACATCCCTCCTTCACTCTCGCCTTCACTTCAGTTTCCACTCGTTCAGTTTTCTCCACAAGGGAGCCCAGATACTTAAAACACTGAACTTTCTTCAAGAGCTCTCCATTTAGGGTGACACTAATTTTGCTCGCATTGACAGTCCTTGAGCATCTCATTACTTTACTCTTACCCACGTTCACTCGAAGCTTCCTCCTCTCACACACTAGCCTACATAGCTTCTCCTCCGAATCCGCAACCAGGGCCGTATCATCAGCAAATAGTAACTGGCTCAACTGCCAACTCCG
>SDVV010043197.1:0-10272 GCA_016164225.1 Gammarus roeselii
GTCCCTCTCATAGCCCGGACCTCAGCCCGCTCGACTACTGGTTTTAGGGAAGAAATAGAGGCCAGCTGTCTGGTTGGAGGAACTCGTATAGCAATTTGTCCCTCTCATAGCCCGGACCTCAGCCCGCTCGACTACTGGTTTTAGGGAAGAAATAGAGGCCAGCTGTCTGGTTGGAGGAACTCGTATAGCAATTTGTCCCTCTCATAGCCCGGACCTCAGCCCGCTCGACTACTGGTTTTAGGGAAGAAATAGAGGCCAGCTGTCTGGTTGGAGGAACTCGTATAGCAATTTGTCCCTCTCATAGCCCGGACCTCAGCCCGCTCGACTACTGGTTTTAGGGAAGAAATAGAGGCCAGCTGTCTGGTTGGAGGAACTCGTATAGCAATTTGTCCCTCTCATAGCCCGGACCTCAGCCCGCTCGACTACTGGTTTTAGGGAAGAAATAGAGGCCAGCTGTCTGGTTGGAGGAACTCGTATAGCAATTTGGCCCTCTCATAGCCCGGACCTCAGCCCGCTCGACTACTGGTTTTGGGGAGAGGTAAAATACGCTGTCCACCAACGCTAACCAGTGACAACTGAATATCTGAAGAAACTGCAAGGCAAAGTCGCGTGAGAAATGAGCAAGGAAAAAGTCCGTCGTGCTGTTGCATGCTTCATCCGAAGGGTTCAGGTCAGCCCTCATAAGAATGGGTTCCATTTCAAAGCTGGCATTTGATTTATATCATTGGATGCATTAAAACATGCAAAGTTCACTATACTTCAATCAATTCCATTATTTCGAAGTTTAAAATGACGTGTGATTTTGATTTTATAGAGTTTTAAATGGTAAAAACTTCATTAATACACCGCATCCTGATCCACTAAACGTAATTTGAACTCAATCCAAAGCTTGACTGCCATTGCCTATAAAGAGGTGTATTGCCTATCCTTCGATGGTGCTTGCTTGCATCAATCAGCAGAACCCGCAACCCAAAGCTTGACTGGCATTGCCCATACAGAGGTCCTTTGCCCATCCTTCGGTGGTGCTTGCTTGATTCAAACAACAGAACCCGCAACCAAAAGCTCGACTGGCATTGCCCATACAGAGGACCTCTGCCCATCCTTTGGTTGTGCTTGCTTGCTTCAAACAACAGTACCCGCATCTCAAAGCTTGACTGTCATTGCCCATACAGAGGACCTCTGCCCATCCTTCTGTGGTGCTTGCTTGCTTCAAACAACAGAACCCGCAACCAAAAGCTTGACTGGCATTGCCCATACAGAAGACCTCTGCCCATCCTTCGGTGGTGCTTGCTTGCTTCAAACAACAGAACCCGCAACCAAAAGCTTGACTGGCATTGCCCATACAGAGGACCTCTGCTCATCCTTCGGTGGTGCTTGCTTGCTTCAAGCAACAGAACCCGCTTCGTTTCCAACGGGTGGAACATTGTTACAATGTTCCATCGTTTCCATCGGATGGAACATTGTTACAAGTCTCATTCATTTAAAATAACACACACACGTTCCTCTGAAGCAACGTTCCTCTGGAGCCACGTTCCTCTGAAGTAACGTTCCTCTGAAGTAACGTTCCTCTGAAGTAACGTTCTTCTGAAATAGCGTTCCTCTGAAACAACGTTCCTCTGAAGTAACGTTCCTCTGAAGTAACGATCCTCTGAAGCAACGTTTCTCCGGTGACACGTTCCTCTGAGGTATCGTTCCTCTGGAGCCACGTTCCTCTGAAGTAACGTTCCTCTGAAATAACGATCCTCTGAAGTAACGTTCCTCTGAAGTAACGATCTTCTGAAGTAACGTTCCTCTGAAGTAACGTTCCTCTGAAGTTTGTGTCTGCAGTAATAGAACAGGACTCCAATCAGCCATCACGGGTGGATTTGTTTAGCTCCAGCTGTTGAGGCGCGCACCTTCATCCCTTGAATGAGGAAAGGCGTGACGTAAACAAAGTGAACATCGAGGAAAGACGTGAGATAAACAATGTGGCGCCAACAATATTGGACGACGGTACAAGGTTTTTTAATTAAGAATGAAGGGAGGGTATACATTTTTTGAGAGTTTAGGGCTAGGCCAGATTATTATAAACGAAGAGTTTTCATGCAAGGCTCGTTGAACTTTATGCGGGTGATAGATTGAGTTTTGATGATATGTTTTTATGAATGTCTGTTTATGAAAGCAGCAATGTGCACAGATCAGGGTTTCATTATGGATGACGACGTACATAAATGACTAAATCGATTGGAAAAACATGAAAATATATTAACAAACTTTTCTCAAGAGGTGAGCAGCGGTTACTTGTAAAGTTTCGCTTGTACCGGCAGTGGTAGTGGTACAAACAGAAACTTAATACCGTTTTGTTCCTATAAGTTTAACGATAAATTTGAATAAATGATGACAATTCACGAACGAACCATGATGATTCTAGTAAGAGACCCAACACACGCACTCACGTCTGTTGCACGCGAACAGTGCGTGAAAAACAAGGACGTGATGCTGTATTTTCAAAAAGAGGGGACTGGTTTTCATGAGACGGTTATGTTTTAACCGTCTAATTCCCACCCCGTGTCCGAGTCACTTGGAAAGTTCTTCTTCCCAAGTGATTCGGACACGGATTGCAGCTGCCGAGTTGATCAAAAACAATTGAACGTGTTTTATCAAGGGTTCAGCTGCCTCCTGTGTTGTCCTAATATTGATGACTGTACAAGGTGTGAGCCTGTGAAGTTGTATGCAGCAACCTGTTTTGTGTGCGCTATTTGCATAACTTTGTTCTCACTATAACCGTAAAATAAGATTTCACGGAATGTAATACTATGCCCATATTGGTTGTTGATAAAGCTATTATGATTATTATTATATGAAGCAATCACATTTTTGACACAGCTAATACATAATACAGGGAAAAATATATTTTAATTTGCCAAATGTGATTATAACAAATGCCGGACGTATAGCAACTTGAAGTTCAAATCGAAAATGACGATGGGGGATAAACAGTATTACGAATGTTTGGAAGGGGCTCGATTACCAGCGCAAACGTAGACTAGGCAGCCTGCAGAACGTGACAAGTAAGCTGCAGAACGTGACAGGCAAGCCGCAGAACGTGACAGGCAGGCAGCAAACGTTACAAGCAGGCTGCAGAACGAGACAGTATGCGGTATGTACTCGGCTATGATAGAATCATTCTAGATATCTAATGATCAGTCGTGCTCACCAAACAATACAAGCATTCGTCCCTGATGGTAAAAGACTTCTGCTTCTTCTTCCAGTGTTGATGCAGCATCCGTTTCAGTAATATGGATAACGATGGAAGCTTATGTAAGAAGCAAATGCTCATTATGGAGTTTGTATTGCATGGGGGATTATATGACGCCTAAATTGGCACGCTAACCCTAACCTTGTCAAACAAAGTATAATTTTGTTGGCAGTATCTTGTCCCTCTATAGTTTTTATTCTAGAGGTTGGTAATTTACTAGCCTGGACGACATCTGAAAATGGGAAGGAGCACCATTTAAACTCTCCGAAATATAATACAAACTTTTCCGTTGCGAGTCGTCTTGGGAAGATAATTGCAAAACTTTGAGCCCATCTTCTGGCATAAGTTGAACCAGAATGAACTAAAACTTAAACCTAATCTTCAAACTGATCCTGGGCTTTAAAAAAGCACAATCCAGGTTTATGCAGTGTAATTTCAGGGCATATTTGGAAGATTTTTTTTTCAGCAATAGGGCCGATAATTGATACCGCTGAAAAACAGCTCAAAAATGCTGGCGGTACCATTTGTGGCGCTGCCCAAAACAGGATCGTTATTAAAAAACCATCGTCGGTTCAACGCCGACATTTGCACCTGCAAAATATGTACCTGCGCATTAACGTCTGCTCAACTGTCGACTTTTCGATTTTCTCAGTCACATTCATTTCTCTACTCTCTCTTCCTCCCCTCCATGCGTTTTCTGGCACGCTCTCTCGGTGGCCTCCACAAGGCCTCCACAAGGCCTCCACATGGCCTCCACAAGGCCTCCTCGTTGATATCCACCCCTTCCCTATCAAGAAAACACCATAATGGCGGTCGTTTATCACCTGTCAGCCAATCCAGAATAAACAAGGAAGGTGGAAAGTGCTCGCAGAGCAATATGAATCGATACGGTTATTGTGGATGAATTTAGTATTTTAGTGCAGGATGGGATCCCTTCCAAGGCGAGCAGCTAACCGATTCTGCTCAATTGGGATTGTAATCGACTAGGGGCTCATTTAACGGCCTTTACACATTTGTGGCCGTGAATCACTCGATAACATCATTCTCACGGCTCCTGCCGTTAGGAACTCTACGACAAGCGGACGTCTTGTGCCGCAAAACATTCAACAATTACAACCACGCATCTCCTACCGTTGAACATTCAGCAACGGTAAGTCCATGTCCGTTATCGTTACCCGCTCAACAACGACAAACCCAAGACTGGCCTGCCGTTAACCGTTCAACAACGACATAACCACGTTTCTTGCTAATAAGCACTCAACACAAACAAATCAACTACTCCTGCCGTTAAGCACTAGACAACGATAAACCCACGTCTCCTGCCGGTAAACTCAACATTGACCAGCCTACGTCTCCTACCGTTAAGCAATCCAGAACGACAAATTCAAGTCTCCTACCGAGAGGTTCCCATCAACGACAGCTCACGACCCGCCTGCTGTTAAACACTCCATTAAGGACACCGGCGTCGGTCGCCACAGGTCTCAAGTAACGACAAGTCTACGCACTTTGCTGTACAGGTTTCGTGTGACGGTAAACTTACTGGGTTACTTGACAACATTTGTCCCCACTCTCGTGAGGCGCTCCCAACACTTCCCACAACCCGTCTTCTTACAATCCACTCTCTCACTCTCTATCTTCCTCTGTATCATCTCTCACGGTAACCTTCCTCTCTCCCACTGCCCGTTCTCCCACTATATTTTCCGTCTTAATCTTCTCATTCGTTCTCACACCACTCGCCCATTATTATTTTCCCTTCTCTCCGTTCTCTCTGTCTACAATCTATCTTGCTCTCTCTCCACTCACCCACTATCCGTTTACTATTTTTCTAGCCTCCGCACTTCCTTTCGATCGGATTTGCTATTTATGTGTTTTCACTCTTTAGACGTCGATCGTTCTCGCCCTTCTTGACAATGCGCGCCATCAGCACCTCATTCGTTCTCGCCCTTCTTGACTATGCGCGCCATCAGCACCTCATTCGTTCTCGCCCTTCTTGACTATGCGCGCCATCAGCACCTGATTCGTTCTCGCCCTTCTTGACTATGAGCGCCATCAGCCCTCATTCGTTCTCGCCCTTCTTGACTATGAGCGCCATCAGCACCTTATTTGTTCTCGCCCTTCTTGACTATGAGCGCCATCAGCCCCTCATGCGTTCTAGCCCTTCTTGACCATGCGCGCCATCAGCACCTCATTCGTTCTCGCCCTTCTTGACTATGAGCGCCATCAGCACCTCATTCGTTCTCGCCCTTCTTGACTATGAGCGCCATCAGCCCTCATTCGTTCTCGCTCTTCTTGACTATGAGCGCCATCAGCACCTCATTCGTTCTCGCCCTTCTTGACTATGCGCGCCATCAGCACCTCATTCGTTCTCGCCCTTCTTGACTATGAGCGCCATCAGCACCTTATTCGTTCTCGCCCTTCTTGACTATGAGCGCCATCAGCACCTCATTCGTTCTCGCCCTTCTTGACTATGCGCGCCATCAGCACCTCATTCGTTCTCGCCCTTCTTGACTATGCGCGCCATCAGCACCTCATTCATTCTCGTTCCGTCTCTCCACCTTCTTTCATTTTCACGAGCTTCTTCTCTGCCTTCATTCTCCGTTGCCGCTTCTCGGTACACTTGAGACTTGAGAACAACGGTAAACTTCGGTAGGGGTGTTTCAGTGCTCGGTTCTTGCTTGGTTTCGAAATATTGCGCTACTCATTTGACCATTTCTTGGCAACAAACACAATCAAATAAATAGCTTGTTATCAGAAGAAGGACATATTGTAACCTAAATCAGAAACCTAATAATATCAAGATATCTGTTTTTTTTTGTGCTGTCAGGTACGAATAGTAAATTTGCGTACAAATCTGGGATGATTGGTAAATAGTCTCGGAATGATTAAATTAATTTTGCCTGAAGTCTTATTGAACTGCCATTCGTTATTTAATTTTCCGCAGTAAAATAACCAACAAATAACATATGATGATGCCGAACAAATGATGATAATCCTATCAGTCCTAAGGGATAGTGAATTACTACTGAAACTCATTGAAAAAAATATTTCTATTGACTCTACATACCCCATTCCAGTAAATTTAAGTACTAGGGACCTACCTAAACCATGTGTTCATGTTACAAGCACTATTGATACTATTTATATCACTAGTGACTCATTCTTTGTGTAGCCTGAGACTCTTCTGGTGCCCTGCAGTCATAACTGTTCACAAAGAGTCTAGTGCCACGATGCTTGATGGATTAGGTTAGTTTGTTTATGATTCGAGTTGCTGTCGATGTGAGGGAAATAGGTTAATTTATAAGCAAAATTGATCGTTCATCTTGAATAAATAAAAATAAAAATTAAGGATATCAAATCGCTTTCATTGATTAGGATTAGCAGTAAGATCTTCTCAATAGGTTTGCTATTTTAATCTCCTTACGAGACTGTGTGGCATCTTCACTTGCACAACAACTTGCACAAGTCAGATGGAACAAAAAAAATTGTCGTGCTTTCGTATAAAAAGTAATAAAAAATGGTTCAGCTATTGAGTTTCAAAACGAATAAATCGATCATGAATGAGTTATTCCCGCATACGACTTGATATGAGTTTAATGACCTTAAGGGACGCAGGGAAGTGTGTATGTTGTGCCATTAGGACATGGTGGCGGATGTTGTGCCATTAGGACCCAGTGGCGGATGTTGTGCCATTAAGACACAGTGACGGATGTTGTGCCACTAGGACACAGTGACGGATGTTGTGCCATTAGAACACAGTGACGGATGCTGTGCTATTAGGACACAGTGGCGGATGTTGTGCCACTAGAACACAGTGGCGGATGTTGTGCCATTAGGACACAGTGACGGATGTTGTGCCATTAGGACACAGTGGCGGAAGTTGTGCCACTAGAACACAGTGTCCGATGTTGTGCCATTAGGAAACAGTGGCGGATGTATGCTAGGGTTTCTGATTTGATCAGTTTTGCTTGTCTCGTGATTCCGGAACAAAGTTACCTTTCATCTCGGGATATTAAAATTTAAATTAAAATATTCAACAGGATTTCTGGCATAGAATTTGGAGGGATGCATTCGTAATAAAAATATTGCATATTGTCTAACAAATCGAAAATCTTTTCAAAATAAATTGAAAATGAATTAGAAAAGGCATAGTTGAAATATAAGTTGATACAAAGCGATAATTCAACTGTGGTATAAATCATCATTACCAACAAAAAATAACAATTGTAGAGAAATGTACACATGTTAAATATTAAACCGCTTATAATATGACGCAAATATTTATTAAGAAAGCATTGGGCGTCCTGTGCTTCTGTGGCACTAATTTAATAGGAATATTGAATTTAGTCAGTGGTGTTTTCAAGGTCTGAACTTCGTTTAAAAAAAATCCAGCTGGAAATTATCTCTCTGATTCAATTGAAATTGCAAGAGCTGTCTACCAGGCGTCCCGCAGTAAACAATGCTCGTGTTTACCGGCGTACAACAGTAAGGTCGTGTTTACAGGGCGTCCAACAGTAAACTGAGGTCGTGTTCACCAAGCATCCTACAGTAAACTAAGGTCGTGTATACCAGGCGTCCTACAGTGAACTAAGGTCGTGTTTACCAGACCTTCTACAGCAAACTAAGGCCGGGTTGACCAGGTGCCTTACAGTAAACTAAGGTCGAGTTTACTAGGCGTCCCACAGTAAAATAAGGTCGTAAATCATCTCACTGGTTGCCATCTAACACTCGATGTCATGACTGCGTTGATATTTAGTATAGAACTGCTTTACTTTTATCAGTGCAGTTTCCGAATAGAAGGTAACCAAAACACATAAGCCCTTAGAAAACTACCTGGAATTTCTCGACACAATAAATCAATTCCTAATGAAAATATCCTGAAAATCAGCCAAAATACCAGGACCGATCACTGCACCCTTTCCTAAACTGTGTCATGACTAGAAACATTGCGTCTTTTGCAGGTAATGCTATTCAGTCAGGGTTGGTCGAGCTCCAGTTCACACTTTCATTAGCTTAAGCCAATTACTACTTCTTCGATCTATGAGAAGCTTAATAATTTGCATTGTTTTGTGACCTGGGCATCATTGTGGGTATTGCGAGCTGGGCATCATTGTGGGTATTGCGAGCTGGGCATCATTGTGGGTATTGCGAGCTGGGCATCATTGTGGGTATTGCGAGCTGGGCATCAATGTGGGTATTGTGAGCTAGGCATCATTGTGGGTATTGTTAGCAAGGCATTATTGTGGGTATGGCGAGCTAGGCATCATTGTGGGTACTGCGAGCTAGGCATCATTGTGGGTATTGCGAGCTTGGCATCATTGTGGGTATTGCTAGCTGGGCATCATTGTGGGTATTGTTAGCAAGGCATTATTGTGGGTATTGCGAGCTCGGCATCATTGTGGGTATTGGGAGCTGGGCATCATTGTGGGTATTGCGAGCTGGGCATCATTGTGGGGATTGCGAGCCGGGCATTATTGTGGGTATTGTGAGCTAGGCATCATTGTGGGTATTGTTAGCAAGGCATTATTGTGGGTATTGCGAGCTGGGCATCATTGTGGGTATTGCGAGTTAGTCATCATTGTGGGCATTGTGAGCTGGGCATCATTGTGAGTGTTGCGAGCTAGGCATCATTGTGAGTATTGTGAGCTAGGCATCATTGTGGGTATTTCAGGACACAGTAGTGTCTTTTGTGTTCTTTTCTGTTCAAAGAGTTTCCATTGGATATTTTAGCCATTGATAATTCCTCAAATTTAATTTGAATGGTTATTCATTTTATGTTTCATCTTAGTCTCGTTGAGGTTCCTACTTTCAATTGCTTCGCATTCCAACGTTCAATTTCCGCACGCGCTGTGACGAGATCAATTCGAACGGTAATGTTGCTATTTAAAATAACAAATTTGGCTATTTAAATTCCCTCATTAGGTTTGAGAATTGAAATCCCACGACTAGACGGTGGTGATGCCTGATTAAGTTAATAATAACTATACTATTTTGCTTCCTTGCAGGTGCTGCCTGGGCTGTACGTCGGCAACTTCCGTGACAGCAAGGATGCGGGCCAATTGCGTGAGCACGGCATCACGCACATCCTTGCCATACACGACAACGCCAGGAAGCTGCCGTGCAACAACGTGAGGCCTCAGAACCTTTCAGGCCACGAGGCTATTCTATTTATATTTAGCTTCACTCACGACTTTTATTTTGTTGGACTTCCGGTTCTCCACAGCTTCAATGCATACGTTTCACTGAAATGTGTATCACACAATAAAATAGGCATCGCGGTAGTTACAATTTGCACATGTTTCTCAGAGTCGTCATTTCATCATGCTATAGGCAATATTTTATGAAAAAAAGTTGACTGATATTGCCCGATTGGCACAATGCTGAATATTCTAGAAACGGCATAATTTTTGGGCAAAGCGAAACTCATAAATACGGGTACTTGCTGAAGCTTTTTTTCAGGGTATTAGAGAATTTCGTCAACTTACAAAATATAGTCTAGAAATAAGTTTCAATATCAATACTTATATGTGACATACAAGTATTAATATTGATGTACGATACATACTTGCCCATCACATTCAGCCTATTTAAAGTATTTTGTTATTTGTTGTCGGTAAGCTTGAATGAGAGTATTTGATTAAAGAAACACTATCTCCGATGATGATCCGCCGACCGCTCTATCGCTTCTTGCACCTCAGGACAAGGAGCATCTCTGTATCCTGGCTTCGGACTCCCCGGGGCAGAACTTGACCCAGTTTTTCCCCGTCTGCAACGACTTCATCCACACAGCTCGCCTCAAGGGAGGTGCCGTACTCATACACTGGTGAGTTGGGGCTCGCCTCAAGGGAGGTGCCGTACTCATACACTGGTGAGTTGGGGCTCGCCTCAAGGGAGGTGCCGTACTCATACACTGGTGAGTTGGGGCTCGCCTCAAAGGAGGTGCCGTACTCATACACTGGTGAGTTGGGGCTCGCCTCAAAGGAGGTGCCGTACTCATACACTGGTGAGTTGGGGCTCGCCTCAAGGGAGGTGCCGTA
>SDVV010043198.1:0-10272 GCA_016164225.1 Gammarus roeselii
CATACACATCTTTTAATGTGTGTATATACGGGGTCAATTTCTATGGAACCCTTTCATGACATTAATATTAAGTTATTCAGATGCATGTGAAATTAAAAATCGGAGGTGAAGAGAATTATATGTACACACAGTTTGTAGTACTGATTGTGTTAAATGTAATACGCGCAAAACTCTCCAGTAATGTTCAACAATGATTCGATCACTTGAGTTAAATAGGAAATCATTTTTGCATAAGTCAATGATGATAACCAACATGTCGAGTATCATGCAATTTTTTCCCGCGACGAGTCTCCCTTCCTCCCCAAACTAGTTGAACTTTACCCCGTCTCTGGTGTGTTTTCAAGTGTGCTAACTACAACGGTGTGTTTTATGGCACAGAATCAGCGATGTGCAGGGCTGTGTTTTCTATGGCACAGAACTAGCGATGTGCGGGCCTTGTGTGTTCTACGATACAGAGCCAGCGATGTGCAGGGCTGTGTTTTCTACGGCCCAGAACTGGCGATGTGAATGCCTTGTGTGTTCTACGGCACAAAATCGGCGATGTGCAGGGTTGTGGTTTCTACGGCACAGAGCCAACATGTGCAGGCCTTGTGTATTCTACGGCACAGAATCAGCGATGTGCACGGTTGTGATTTATACGGCAAAGAGCCGGCGGTGTGCAGGCCTTGTGTGTTCTACGGCACAGAGCCAGCGATGTTCAGGCCTTGTGTGTTCTACGGCACAGAATCAGGGTTGTGCATTGTTGTGGTTTCTACGGCACAGAGCAAGCGATGTGCAGGGTTGTGGTTTCTACGGCATAGAGCCAGCGATGTGCAGGGCTTATGTGTTCTGCATACGGCACCGAGACTTGACCATTTCTTGAGTGTGCAAGGCAGATATAAAAATAGCGGCGTGCTTGTTTTGTTATTGTGCACTATGACGACGTTCTGGTAATACACAAATTTCTTACCATACCTTATTGAGGTTGTTTGCTGGTGCATAATGCAGTTGCAATACCTGAATTTATCACTCACAGTGTCACAACGATTCATTTATTTTAAGTGGGAATAACACCAAGCAACAGCTTCTTTTATGGGGCCTGACATGAAAGCTGTTCAAATTGCGTGGTGCAAACCTTGTCAGAATAAGAAAATCCTCTGTACAAACGATCAGCGTGGAGATATACTTCAGTACATCAGTGGGAGTAAAGTACACTTTGCTGCTCAAATAACAGTGCATTCTTGAAGCGGTTGGTGCTCCTAATATGTTGATCATCTTGTGTGAGCTGTGAGACGCTTGCCAACGTTTGGTAACAGTTCACCTATTTATGGACTCCCGTCGTTAGGTCACAATAGGAATCGAGAGTCGTCGACCCTCGCTCATTGAAGGTGAACCCGTCGGGTGGGATGGGGTGAAACACGTCATGTTAGAGGCAGGATTTTGGGATGCGGGTTAAAAATGTCACGTAATGACAGGTTAATAGGGGGAAATGGGGGTAAAACTTATCAAGCCTCTGGCATAATATTGGGATATGAAGATATTGGGTAAAATAGCATATTGGAGCATGAAGATTTAAAAAGATTAATAAAATCTTTTGTGCTCAAAGTATAAGAGATACAAACGATTACTGTATCAAATTTAATTTGAGATATGAAAATATCTTAATGTTTTCTAGTATTACCCATATATACAGATGAAATATATATTTCTATTGAAGAATACAGTATCATTAAAAAACAAAGGTATGATACATGTAGTGAAGCGGGAAAACGTGAATAAATAATTTAACTCTTGGTCAATTGTACGCTCCGAGTTAAGTACACACTTCTCAATCAGGTTCTCAAGGACTGAATATGAAACATTAAACGTAATTGAATTTCAATTATAGAGTTACGTTTGGAACTAATGACGGTAAAGAGGTAAATTTACCTTCTGAGTTTATGTCGAAAGATTTAATTCCTGAACGAATTCCTTCAACAATTGGATAATCCTTTAATGTCCTTCCTTCTCTCGTTCTGAATCTTTGACTATCGCCCGTCTCGGTCATGTTACTTTTCATAATGGTTTTCACACTGCGAAAAATGTCTTGGCCGACATTTGCCGGAATGTCAGTGCCGTTAATTAGGCTCATTATTATACCTTGCAGTGAACTTAAGTTTCCTCGCTCTGTTCTAAAATCCGACAGTAAAATCGGTTTAAAAGTGTGAATTTCATTGAAATTCTTCTTTCTCTGACCATCGTCTCCTCCCAAGGTCAACGTGAACTCGGGTTCCAGTTTAAAAATTTGGGATTTCCGGATTGTTGCAAGAGCTTGCTCCATTCCTTTGCTGGATTGAAATTTGTCTCGGGCTTCCTTTTCATGGGTGCCTTTCCTAGACAAATCTGGCGCTCTGATCTCTCTGATATTCGCGGTGAGAAACACAGGACCTCCTGATTTGCCTTTCTCGGGGAGGGAAGTTATTATTTTTGGACCAAGTCGATGATTTTGACCAGAAACACTCTGCTGGGTATTGGCCTTTAAGAAATCTATGCTGCGCCAATTTCGATCGTGCCCTCTCACCGATTCAGATAATTGTGGTTGTTGTTTGTCACTTACCAACACGACAGAATGGGTATCATTGCTCTCACTCAATCTTCCTCCACTGGCATGTGAAATTATTTTGGTGTCCGAATTGCTAACCACCCATCCATTGTTTAATTTCTGTTTATCAAGCGAATTAGCATCATTGAAAAAAAGTTGGGGAGTGCTTACAAATGATTTTGGTGTACTTTCAAAACCACTTAGCTCATTCAAACTTGAGCCTTTTAGGCTGTTTGTTTCAATATTTGCTCCATGTTGCACAGATCGCTCATCCTGCAGAGGTATGGGAGAATTGGTGGACCATATGAAAGGTGGATAACTTGACCACTCAATTGTAGAATGTTGATCCCTTTCTGAGCTGAAAATATTTTTTGGTGTGGTGGGGGCTGCTCTTAGACGGACGGCGTGGAGCTCAATTGAACTCTGAGGTTCAAATTTTACTCTTGTTGAATGAGATTTGTCAACGCCTCGTAGCAAATCAGCAGAATGACTGAATACCAGAGGTTTCCATAAGTGATAACTCATCTCTGGGAGGAAACTTGAAATTTCGTTCGACCGGACGAACTGTTGTTCGCCTGGGGTAACCCGGGGTAACTGTTGTTCACCCGGGGTAAACTGCTCCTGTTTAACTTCCCGTGACGGAATTGATGAATTTATTCCCCGAATAGGAGAAAAATTACTTGAAGGGATCCAAGAGTGATATCTTGTTTCAGGAATCAACGATGCAGTTTGGGTGTTTGAAAGTTCGCTAGACCTGAGAATCTGTGGTTCATCCGATGTAAGCTGTTCATCACTAACTTCCCTTGAAGGAGTTATAGACTTTACATTCCGAGTGTAGGGAGAATGACTTGGAGGAATCGAAGAACGATATCTTGTTTCAGAAATGAACGATGCGTCATGAAAATTTTGCATTTCGTTTGACCTAATAAAGTGGTCTTCATCCGGTGTAAACGATTCATTTGTAATCTCACTTAAAGGTGACTTAGAATGAATGCCCCAGATGTGTGAGGTGTATCGTGATGGAATTGAGTAGTGATATTTTGTTATTGGGACCATCGTCTCAACAGGGGTACTATGAAATTCGTTAGACCTAATAAACTGGTGCTCACCTGAGCTGAACGGTGAAGAATTGAAAAAATTGCTTGCCAGCATGGAAGATGCGTCCCTTAAGGGAGAATTTGATGAGTGATATATTGTATCAGGGATCAGCGTTCCAAATTCGTTGGGATTGACAAACGGTTTCTCATCCCGGCTTGACGGCTCATTACTAATTTCCCTCGACAAAGCGGAAGAATTGATGTCCCGCGTGGATGATGAGTCTGTTATGGGAGAATTTGATGAGTGATATATTGTTTCAGGGATCAGATTTCCAAATTCGTTGGGATTGACAAACGGTTCCTCATCCGGGCTTGACGGCTCATTACTAATTTCCCTCGACAAAGCGAAAGAATTGATGTCCCGCGTGGATGATGAGTCTGTTATGGGAGAATTTGATGAGTGATATATTGTTTCAGGGATCAGCGTTCCAAATTCGTTCGGGTCGAAACCCCGTTTCTCACCTGAGCTAAAGGGCTCATACCTATTATCATCATGCATAGATGGGTCATATCGAACTTCCTGAGAAGATGGCTCATTCTGAACTCCCTGAGAAGATACCTCATATCTAACTCCTTGAGAAGGAGCAAATGAACGGATGTTCCGCAGGTACGAAGAATAACTTGACCATGGGATGGACGTTAAGAACTCAGTTTCATGGATCAATGTCATTGCGGGAGGAGTGGGAACTCCTTTAGGTCTGACGACGTGGAGTTCAGCTGGATCAAATTTGAAACCGTCAGATTCGAGACTTGAAGAGTCTTCAAAATTTACTGGTCGCTGCGAGTTGTAAGGGGATTTTAAATTGATTGAATTGGTGGCAGATGTTGTAGAAAATTTACTTCTCACATCAGAAAGTTCATCGTCGGACAACAACGAATATGGTCTGGGATGTCCGTACATTATTTCGACCCCACCATCTGGTAAATTAGAAGTGTCAATTGTAACCCCAGGCTTTCTTTTGACTTGAGTTGATGGGACTATAATTTCCTCTTTACTTTCTTCGCTACCGACATCTGAAAGTTCAATGAATTTGAAAGAAGATGATGTAGGTAATGATGCCACAGAATGAGAAGATTCAGAGTTTACGTTGATAGTTTCTCTCGAGTTCGGGTTGGCACTGGAAAATGAGTCAGACTCTGAAATGAAACCTTTGTAACTGGAAGGGTTTGCCTCCAATGTGTATGATTCGAATTGAGGATTGAGATCAGATGCCGAAGAAGACTGATATCGCTCATGCGATTCTTTAATAAGGATTTGAGAAGATTTAATTTCTTGGGGTGACCTGTAATTTGGAGGTCTACGGAAATGAGGTCTACTGATAGAGGAAGAAGAATAAACAGGTCTTCTATGATACCTCACCGCTGCACCAGCTACATGTCTACTACTGCCAAACACACTGCTCCAGGAGGGAATTCTGTAAAACCAGGGAGCACCATGTCTAGAATGCAATCTAGCTCCAACATGATGAGGATTTTTACCCTTGGTTATGGTGGCGTCAGGGATGGCGTTATAGGATGTGTACGATGAGGAAGTGGCCGTCAATCCACCAGAAGATGAATGATACCTTGGCAAGGTTAAACTGGCAGGCGCCACTCTAATTGGCACAGGGACTGGAATCGACTTCGGCTGACGCTGGTTTGTGTGGGTTAGTCTCACAGAGATGCCACTGCCACGGGGTCCAGTAAGAGTGTTTGGCGAACCTTGACTCAGACTCGAATATGATGAGGTTTCTGATGCCACGAACTCGTGACTTCCACCTACAAAGTTTGACTTTTTATCTGGCGTTGAGTATTGTGAACCCGATGAACCACTGATGAAATCTAAGTGCTGGCTGACAGGGGAAACGTATCCTGTGTGTGTATCTGTCTTCGAAAACAATCCTGAATCGTATATTGATGATGTATAAACTGGTGGAATATGATCTGTGTTTCCATCAGTCTTCTCAAATTGTCCTGAATTGTGCGTTGATGATACTGAAGAAACTGGTGGAACATAACCTGAGTTTGGATCTGTCTGCTCAAATAATCCTGAATTGTACGTTGATGATGATGAAGAAACTGGTGGAACATACCCTGTATTTGCATCTGCTTGTGAGTAGAATTTAGCATTATATGAAGTTTTTGGTGAGACTGGGACGATACTGGACGAGGGGATGAAGCCTAGCGAGTTAAGAATATCGCTAGGCTTAGGAGCGCCATACGTCGTAGATAGGCTGTTGGTTATGGTGTTAGTTGCACTATTGGCGGTATATACTACCCCGGGGTTGGCTTGACCGACGGTGTTGTGGGTAGTCCCGAAGTCAAGCGGAGTCAGGTGCAGGATAAAGCTACCGTACGGAGGAGGCTTACCCTGATTAAGTGGACTCCCAAAGCGAGAGGGCTGAGAGTTGTACTGTTGAGGTGTAGGGGCCGAGTACGCTATCGCGATCGGGTTGCTGTAGGAGCTCTCTGGGGACAAAGTTGGGCAAGGTATCGATTAGAGAATGAAGTGGAGAGATCAGTGATGTTAGTCATGCTTATACGCAAAAAACTGTTCAATAAACATTGACTATAGTTGTATCTGCTCAGACAATTTGTTAAAAAATATCATAATCCGAGTAAATGGTGTGGATCAAAAGGCGGTCACAATCTTGGTGTTGCATCAGCGAATACGTGATGCAGCCCCTAAATATTTGCAGCAATTCTAACATTTGATTTCGCTTTATGTATGAGTGTGTTGGTTTGGTGGTCTTTGATGAGTGTGATGGTTTAGTGGTCTTTGTTGAGTGCGATGATTTGTTGGTCTTTGATGAGTGTGATGGTTTGGTTGTCATTGATGAGTGTGATGGTTTGGTTGTCATTGATGAGTGTGATTATTTAGTGGTCTTTGTTGAGTGTGATGGTTTGGTGGTCTTTGATGAGTGTGATGGTGTGGTGTAATTGGTGGTCTTTGATGATTGTGATGGTTTGGTGGCCTTCGATGAGTGTGATGACTTGGTGGTTTTTGAATTTTTAGCCTACAAAGAAACACCGACAATTCTATCCTAGCAAAAAAGATTTAGGTAGGAGAAATTGCGCAAGCTGATCTGTCAAGGAACATAAAATTATTGGCAGAATTTTGACGAAAAAAGAATAATTTGGATGCGATGTAGAAACACAAAATAACCAATATACCTTAACATTAATTGCACATGCCAACAAAAATATCAGTGTCTCCGTCGTTTCCTTTTTAATGACTGACACTCTCTACAGTTGATATTCCAGCTTAATTGTCGTAAATAACTGGAAGACTTCGGGTAAAGGCCCATCAACATTGAAAATTTGATCAATGAAGCACTTTATTTCTAAGTATTTTTCCATGGCTTTGTTACAGTTTCCAAAATTGAAAATATTTTTTTCGAAGCTTCAATCAAGCCTCCGGATCCACCCTTTCAATTCTTTGTGTTGTTTTTGACAAGAGAAGCATTAGTGCCACGCACAGTTGGCATCACAAATAGGGCATGTCTCGCGTGATCATATTTTAAATCACGGGAAAACGTGCAAACATTTATCAGATGACCTATTACATGTCATAACATTTTGTAGGTACCAAGGAATGAATTACCTTCTAGAAGAGGAACATATCTCGTTGGCATTCAAAAAATAAAATTCAAGAAAATCTGAACATCGAACAACAAATAAAGTGTCACCAATTGGTAACAACATTTTCACCAAGTGGAAGTAACAGTTTCATTCTCCGGTAGCAAAAATCTATCCGTGGATGTAGAAGTCTCACCATCCGGTCACACAATTCTCACAATCGTGATACAAAAGGTATCAGAGAGAAACAGAAGTCTCTCAAGGAAACAGCAGAATTCTTGCGAGTTACCAGCAAATATCTCACCATCCGGTCGCATAAGTCTCACCATCCGGTGGCATAAGTCTCACCCTCCGTTCTCATAAGTCTCACCCTCCGGTATTGCCCTGGTGGGACGTGATTCTCCGTATCTGGTAGGGGGGTGGCTGTAGTACTGGAGTCTCTCGAATTGGGCGTGTCTCTTAACAGGACCAGCGTAGAAGTTGCCTGCTCGTGCCGGCAAGAGGCAGGGCAAGGTATGGCAGTGGAACATAGGTGAGTGACAAGTGCTAATACCTTGACCGGGGTGGGTGGGCTTGCATCGAGTGTTACCAAGAGCAAGTGAGGAATGACTCATTGATTGCAGTGTTAAGTTACCGGCAATAGCGGCACAATCAATAAGAACTAACATTTACGGGTGCCGTATCGTCGGTTACCGTTCGGGTCAGAGTCAAGAGGCGATTATCTCCCCAGAAATGTTATACACTGGAACCATAGTGCCAATGTGATTGAATTTTTGTCACAGTGACTACATTATTATTACTAAGTGTAAATTATAGTGACTTTGAGGGAGTCATTGTCACCAGGTTTAAATTTATTTGACTATGTTTGAATTTTGTCCACTTGTGCAAATTATTGTCACAAAGATTTAATTATTGTCACTGTGTGTAATTATAGTGACTTTGTGTTAATTACTGTCACTGTGTGTAATTATAGTGACTTTGTGTTAATTACTGTCACTGTGTGCAATTATAGTGACTTTGTGTTGTTATTGTCACTATGTGTTAATTACTGTCACTATGACAAAATTATTGTTATACAAACCATACGGTTGATGTGTGTATCCTGTCTGCAATTAGGTTAGTGTCTACGCGTACAGCATAGTGAATGATCACCACAGTACTAAAATAACTGTGCTTCCTCATATTCTCGGCTCTTGAACTTGTATTGGGTTCAGACAATCTCATGTTCACACAAAGTAAATATTTGTGTCAGTATATGCATATATTTCATATTATTCCATAGCTCATCTAGGAGTATATTTCCAACATCATACAGTATGTATGACTATTATGGGTTACAGGTATTTTTTATTGTTAGTGGGTTTCTGTTTAGTGGTTAAATTTATTTGGGTAATCTCTAGGTTATTTGGTTAAAAGGTTTAAAGCTGGGTTGAATCGGAATTTATGTGGGATAAATATTTTAATGTTATTCCTGCAAATAAGAGCTACATGGATTCGTATAATATTTCTCCTGGTTATGGTTAGTCAATCATTGCAAGTTTCACTGTGAATGTCTGCGTGGTTTTTATGTACATGAATCATGTTTTATATATCTGTACTGTCTTTATATACAATTTTCATATTTTATTGCCATTCAATTGGTGAATGATCTCAATGAAGCCAGGAAGTCTTTTATATACATGTACATGGAGACAATCGTTCGTAGTCATAGTAATTGAAAAGTAGGAAAGTAACCCTACATTCAGATCGATAAAATTTGAAATTATAATTCGAAACTGCTTCAAGGCTGAGCAGTAGCCAAATGTTCAGCTTTATCCTGGTAGATACGACGAATGTCATAACTTTATTTACTGCTTTAGCTGCAAGTAAAGTTTCAGTTATAAATTCAGCCATAAAGAGACCACGCAACCATAGGGGCTGCATATACTTCTTGCCCGAAACCTCTTTTTTCTTCATATATTCAATTAAGGGATACCTGCTTGACGTCGATACCTGATATTCGAGGATACGTATCACTGATATGCACCTTGACCATTATGGCCCACTCATTTTTGGATGGTCAAGCCCAGCTGAGAATAATGGTTGAAATATCGTCGACCGACCTTTGTACTGCCGAAGGTGATCGACGACAAGTCTTCTTTTAACTTTTCACTGTGTAGAATGATGCCATCTTTTTTTACAGTTGCTACTACTGACAGAATTCAGTGGATCGAGTCTTTCGGAAGCAGGACGGGTGGATGTGAGATCTAGTCGTGTGTCAAGCGTATGAAGTATCGCATTGCCCCAGCGCATACTGCTTCAACCTACAGGCCTTTAACGTATTCCCTCATTAGGACTTTCGTCGTATACCGTTCATTACTGACGAGGGTCTGCCCCGCTGGTCAGTAGTGTTCGGTGTTCGAGTTCCAGCAACACATTGCAGGCTAGTTGGCGGAGTGGTTAGGCACCTCTGAAACTTTGGTGACCGTCTGGTCCCATATCGCTCTTCAGTCGCTGGAGGAAAGTGATTGCGTGTCTGTACGTACACACATACTTACAAACACGCGCACGCATTCCCACTGCTGCGACCGAGACTTCGAATCACGTTTACAATTGAAGTACTCAACTAAGTTTATGCTTTGAGATACACCCATGTAGCGTTTAATTTTACTAATATGGGCCCTTCTTTGAATGCCAACTCAATTGAAAGGGCATCAAGTAACCTTTTCATTTGACTTCAATCATATATTTTACTTTCTGCAACATCGCAATTTTTTTCCTCCTTTTATTGGAACATATGCCTGAGAAATTCAGAACAGCGCACCAGGATATTTTAGGACGAGGAACCTCGGTGAGATACACAAAAAATTTACAATCAATCTTCTTTAGTACTGATTTCTTTCATAGAACACATTATTTATGTAACACCACATATTCCCGAAGTCTTTTTTCCGGTCGAGTATTCACAGGGATGAACACAACACAAGACAGAAGATGCAATAAAAATTCAGTTTTAAATATGTACAAGGATATTTTTAAGGTTAGTTGTAGCGAATAGCTACAGGAATGAGTTATATA
>SDVV010043199.1:0-10272 GCA_016164225.1 Gammarus roeselii
AATAAAGCCATAAGAGTATTTAGCAGCATCACAACCAGGCGTATTGCTGTTTGCAAAAGAATTGACAGGAGCTAGTAAGCAGAGATCAGAGATAAGGAGGGGGGGGGGCAGGAATGAAGCATGGGTGCCCAGACTCCCAGCGCTCCCCCCCCCTCCTTCTCTAGCCTATGGAGCGGCGACGGCCTTGCAGGACGGGAGAAAGGGCGGACGGGTCGTAGCAGCGTCCGTACTACTATGGGGGACACAGACAACCCGACAGACGGTCTGTACCGAGAATGGACAGACAATTGTTATAATAATACAAAGTATGTACAGCATAGAAAGTAAGCAGATGTACATATTTATTACTATCAGTGATGATTTTGCACAAGACATGACTATTCTAGCCGAGTGTGAATCCTGTAAGATAAATTATTATTCATGTTTGAGTTTGCATCAGGTTGTGTGTAGACGGTGGTACCAATAAATCTGCTGGCTGGTGGTGCAGCTGTAATGATACCCTATCGTATTGGTGAAATCTGTACAGTGGCAGCAGCGACACGTGCCTCACAGATGTTGAAAATGCTCTTATAGAGAAACTTTGACCGAATTACCCCCGATAGATTGAGTAAAATAGAAGGCAAAGGTTATACGATACAGTAATCGGAACAACATTCCCCAGGCGTTTAACACCCCATGTTCCATGAGTGCAATGAAGGTAGAAGGAACGAATAGGTATCTTAGCTACAGACGACCCTGTTAGCATCACAAAAGGCATTGGTAGTGTGGCGCACCATACTATCAGCCTACGCCTAATTATAGGCACATCTGGGCACAAGGCCGATGAGATAACAAAGATTGAATAGCCTTCGGGTGGTACAACCAGTTAAATGAATACGCGACAATTGGAACATTTCTGCGAAGTGGTTAACTATAGATATGTGGGTATAGACAGTAGGCATATGACCGTTCACTCTGGTTCGTCTATGCATACATGGAAGCTCACTTCATGGACGATGAAAGTCACCGTCTTGTCACCTTCCATAGGAGCATACGCTACTACTGACGGAAAGTTCTCACAATAGTAGTCAGTGGCTACAATTAGTCTTGTGCAAGTAGCCTTTTCAGGCACTGCGTTCACGTAACAATATTTACGCATTTGAGTTATAACGTAGAAAGAAAAGATAAGCGCTTAAGCAACAAGGTTTTTTAAGCTGAATACTAGACCCTCAATAAACGCTCGTCCATAACGTTATCAGTCAGCTGTCATTTCACATGCGCTCTCCGGCCCTCTCGCTCCGACACCCTAAACACCACAAGTGTTATCGAGACATCTGCTTGAAGGTACGATGCTAGCAGTATTAGCAGCAGGTGTAATGGCAACCATGACGTGTGTTGCAGCGTGTCCATGACAGGTGTGATGGCAGCTATGACAGGTGTGATGGCAGCCATGACGTGTGTAGCAGCGTGTCCATGACAGGTGTGATGGCAACCATGACGTGTGCTGCAACGTGTTCATGACAAGTGTGATGGCAGCCAAGACATGTGCTGCAACGTGTTCGTGACAGGTGTGATGGCAGCCATGACGTGTGTTGCAGCGTGTCCATGACAGGTGTGATGGCAGCCATGACGTGTGCTGCAACGTGTTCATGACAGATGTGATGGCCGCAATGACGTGTGCTACAACGTGTTCGTGACCGGTACACGCATGCGCATGCGCAGATCAGCATTTAGGAGCGTGAAAGTACCGGTAATTTAATGCCTTGTTATCATGACCACCCCCTAAGTTCTATAGATAATATTTTATCCGTACTATGACTGGTACAATAAGTTGTTCATCTCCTCACCATGACTGCTCCAGTAAGAGTTCATCTCCTTAGCATGACCATGACTGACCCACGCTCACATCATGGTCATGCTACTGCAACACTACGACGGGCTCAAACATAGTCACGCTCCAACTGCATTACTACGACGGGTTCAAACACACATAAACCCCGCACCAACTGCATTACTACGACGGCTCAAACACACACAAACCACGCTCCAACTGCATGACTACGACGGGCTCAAACGCACACAAACCGAGCTCCAACTGCATGACTACGACGTGCTCAAACACACACAAACCGCGCTTCAACTGCATGAATACGAACGGCTCAAACACACACAAACCACGCTCCAGCTGCATGACTACGACGGGCTCAAACACACACAAACCACGCTCCAACTGCATTATTAAACTCACTTCCTGTCACTACTCGCACGTTGACACAAACCGAGCTCCAACTGCATGACTACGACGTGCTCAAACACACACAAACCGCGCTTCAACTGCATGAATACGAACGGCTCAAACACACACAAACCACGCTCCAGCTGCATGACTACGACGGGCTCAAACACACACAAACCACGCTCCAACTGCATTATTAAACTCACTTCCTGTCACTACTCGCACGTTGACACTGGGGGGGGGGGGTGACGCATGAAGGGAGGGAGGGTGGGTGCTATGACACCTCTCAGCTAAGCAGCAGCAGAGTGGATCCTGTGTAGCCCTGCTCTAACTTAACCTTGAGTGGAGTCAGTCAACTTGATAGGTGTACGTAGGCAGTACGCAGGAGAGGGAGGGGGATGGCCTTCTGATGGCACTGCTGCTGCTATTCAGGCACTCAGGAGAGGCACTCAGGCACTCAGGAGAGGGAGGGGGATGGCCTTCTGATGGCACTGCTGCTGCTATTCAGGCACTCATCCAGCAAAGGTGTATAAACTATAAAGTCCTCTACGTCCGCCTCAGTTAATGGGGAAACAAAGAGAAGGAGGCCAATGGAGAGTCCATTGAAGTTTAGGGAAAAAATTGTTACGTAATCGGGTTCTACACAAATTGAAAGCCACTATCAATTTCTACCGCTTGGACGGTGGGCGTATTAATGATATCTTGTGATGTCTAGGTCGGCAATTACTCAAATCCTCGTCGAATCACAGATGTGTCTGCTTTTGCCAATATCCCTTCTGCTACCATCACATCTGTTATATTTCACACCATTCCAACGGTCAGTTCCACAAATGTGTTCCACCAATCACATCACCTGTCTCTTCCACCTACATGTTATCATTCACCTAACCAGTCTCTTCGACCATTCGCTTCATAAGTGTCTACCGCCAACGTATTCCTCACACTAATACTGTAAAAAATAGAGCCCGGTATTAGCACTACCACGGTTAAAATGGTGCCCGGCATTGGTGCTTGCTTGTTGCAAAAAGATAGACAATCATAATCAACAATGTGGGTCGGTGGTTTTCACCTTAGGTGCTTGTTTGAGTTGTTTTGAGTATCATAATACAGATACGACTCGATACGTGAGCCCCTATTGGGCGTTCTACTTCAGAACTATTCTTCCTATACTATTAAAAGGCAACTTAGTTTAGGCCGAAAGGCCTGCTGTCATCTTACACAGACAATCACATTACCTGACTCTTCCTAACGTATTAAACCGTTCAACTCACTTGTCTCTTCTACCAACGTATTCCACCATTCACTTCACCTGCCTCTTCCACCATTCACCTCACCTGCCTCTTCCACCATACACGTCATCTGTCTCTTCCACCAACGTATCCCACCATTCACGTCACCTGCCTCTTCCACCATACACGTCACCTGTCTCTTATACCAACGTACCCCACCATTCACCTCACCTGTCTCTTCCACCACCGAGGGACTGCCAGTCGACGTCCCCCATGCCTCCTCCAGCCCTCCATAAGGGGAGAAGTGGGACAAGGTCATCCCCCCGTAACAGCGAACTCTGCCTCCACTACCCCTTCACCCCATGGATCCTACACTCCCAGCTCCCCCCTCTTCCACCCACTCCGATACCTCCGTCCTATCGGGTCTCGTGGTCGGTAGGTGTAGTGTCCGGCCTTTCTCCCGAGTTCGTGAAGGACCCGTCAACTCATAGGTGCCCCTCGGCACCCGCCATCTCGCAGGTGCCTCACGGCACCCGTCAAGTCACAGTTGCCTCACGGCACCCGACATGCCACAGGTGCCCCACGGCACCCGTCACCTCGCAGGTGCCCCACGGCACCCGTCATTCCAAGCGCTCTAATACTAAGCGCTTCAATACTTAGCGCTCCAAAACTAAGCGCTCCAATACTAAACGCTCCAATACTGAGCGCTCCAATACTAAGCGCTCCAATACCAAGCGCTCAAATACTAAGCGCTCCAATACTAAGCGCTCCAATACTAAGCGCTCCAATACTAAGCGCTCCAATACTAAGCGCTCCAATACTAAGCGCTCTAATACTAAGCGCTCCAATACTAAGCGCTCCAATACTAAGCACTCCAATACTAAACGCTCTAATACTAAGCGCTCCAATACTAAGCACTCCAATACTAAGCGCTCCAATACTAAGCGCTCCAATACTAAGCACTCTAATACTAAACGCTCTAATACTAAGCGCTCCAATACTAAGCGCTCTAATACTAAGCGCTCTAAGCTATCAAAAGTTTACAAACCAAACAGTTAAACTAAAAAATGCTATTTCATATGAGTCGCCTAAATGAGTTATTTTGTGAGAAAGTACAGAAGTTATTCTGTGAAAAAGTAAAGAAAGCATCTTCAATTAATCTTAAAAAAAGTAGATAATAAATGTACCTCAGAAACATAAGCAGACACACACCGGCGAAGGTGGCTTTGTTTTCTCTATTACCTCAGTCGACTTAATCACCTCAGAAGATTGGATTGAAGGGGTTCATCACCTCAGAAGATTAGATTAAAGGGGATCACCATCCCAGAATATTAGATTAAAGGGGTTCATCACTTCAGAAGGATAGATTAAAGGGGTTCACCATCCCATAAGATTAGATTAAAGGGGTTCATCACCTCAGAAGATTAGATTAAAGGGGTGCATCTCCACCGGAGGACTGACACGAGCCCTGATGAGCTCCGTCGAATGGGGCGAAGAAAGTACGAATTGACGGTGCCAGAGTTTCGGCAACACATTCACTATTATGAAAATAACTTCAACACCATCGTCAACTATTCTACAGCGGAGTGGTGTCTGTCTACAACAGAGTGTTATCTGTCTTGCTTGATGGCGTCTATTTAAGGACTGTTAACTAGCTATTGCAGTGAGTTACAGAAGAGCAGAGATAAAGTGATGGGAGGAAGTGCCGAAGTTAGTGTTAAATCTGTTTCGCGCTTGGCTCACTTTTCAACTAGTTTATCAAAGTTTTATGACGGAGGAGTGCTACCATCGTCATCGTATGACGGAGGAGTGCTGTCATCGTCATCGTAAGACGGAGGAGTGCTACCATCGTCATCGTATGACGGAGGAGTGCTGTCATCGTCATCGTATGACGGAGGAGGGCTGCCATCGTCATCGTATGACGAAGGAGTGCTGCCATCGTCATCGTATGACGGAGGAGGGCTGCCATCGTCATCGTATGACGAAGGAGTGCTGCCATCGTCATCGTATGACGGAGGAGTGCTGCCATCGTCATCGTAAGACGGAGGAGTGCTACCATCGTCATCGTATGACGGAAAGGGCTGCCATCGTCATCGTATGACGGACGGATGTGCTACCATCGTCATTGTATGACGGAGGAGTGCTGTCATCGTCATTGTATGACGAAGGAGTGCTGCCATCGTCATCGTACGACGGAGGAGTGCTGCCATCGTCATCGTATGACGGATGAGTGCTACCGTCGTCATCGTATGACGGAGGAGTGCAGCAATCGTCATCGTATGACGGAGGAGTGCTGTCATCGTATGGCGAGGAGTGCTGTCATCGTATGACGGAGGAGTACTGTCATCGTCATCGTATGACGGAGGAGTGCTGCCATCGTTGTCGTATGACGGAGTGCTGCTATCGTCATCGTATGACGGAGGAGTGCTGCCATCGTCATCGTATGACGGATGAGTGCTGCCATCGTCATCGGATTTCACCAGTGTATCCCACCGGTGGATTGCAAACCAACCCCACCGATTTTCACCAACGTATTCCACCAGTCATGTGCCAACACACCCTATCGATTTTTACCAACGTATTCCACCAGTATTGTGCCAACCCTCTCCATCGGTTTTCACCACTGTATACCACCAGTGAAGTGCTAAACCACAACACAAGTTTCCACACAATATCCACTCTCTTCGCTTCATAAACCTGATAAGATTTCTCTGGCACAGCTTCATCGACGACGTACCAACGAACGTACGCACGCGTCAGTGCACGCAGTTTTCACTAGTTTTCACTAGTCTAGAAAACGGAGAGCAGGCGGCAGCATGGCTAGTGAAAGCGGTAGGGTGAGAAGACGGACGGACGAGCAGACGGATACACAGACAATGCGGGGAGGACTTGCCCATTAAAACGCTTTTACTTTCAGTCAAATTGACATAAATAAGGGAGAGGTTTCCTATTACAAAAATAGGAAACCTTGGTATGATTTGAACCTCAAATCATGTGCATTTTTAGTATTTGCAATAGCTTCCCTAAAGTACTTCCTTCGAATGCCTTCAGTTAAATTAAGATATATAGACACAGAATAATATTTTCAACCCTCCAGACCAAAAAATAAATTAAAACTTATGTGTAAGTAATTAAATTGTAACGGTCTTCTCAGCTTTCCGTATTTCTCTCCTAGTCTACGTATATCCTTATAGATGCAGTCATAGGGGAAAAATTCTCACAGTTGTTGGACGAGCGCTCACAGTTACTAGACACACTACCGGGACCGCTGTTGCTTTCTAAAGATTCGCCGTTCAGGCCATGCCGAACGACTTTCGCTTCCTGTCAGTGCCAGAGTGTGCCAACACCGCGTGCAGATAGCGTACTTTTGCTTCTTGGTGTCACCTGCACGGCTTACGATCACATGCAGATAGCGTACTTTTGGGTGTCAGCCATACGGCTTACAAACACCACATGCATCGTACTCTTGCTTTCAGGTGTCATCCACACGATTCACGAGCACCACGTGCAGTTGGCGTACTGCTGCTTGTATGTGTCACCCACACGGCTTATAAACAACACATGAGGATGGCGTACTCATGCTTTTAAGTGTTATCCACACGAATGATAAACACCAAATGAAGATAGCGTACTCTTGCTTTTCGGTGACATCCACACGGCTTACAAACGCAAAGTGGGAGATGGTGTACTGTTGCTTTAAGGTCACACCCACACAGCGTAAAAATTTGCCTGCAAGATCATGAGTGTTCCTACACCGCGTTCGGATGGCAAACTCTTGCTTTCAAGTGTCACCTTCACGGCCAAAGAATTCTACCTCAGTATTTTCTTTAGGAGTGCCCAAACTTTAGGCCTACATTTTCTTGAACCCGTTTGCATGACGTCAAGTTGACGTGAAACCACTACTACTTTCTTTGCTCAGAACATGTGTACCATCATGCACAACCAACAAGCAGACACGTTTTCTCCATCAAATTATAACGTATCCAATTTTTCCAAATCACGAAGTGTTTGCCTGATGGGAATATTACCTCCTCGATCTTGGTGACACCAGTCGTTAGGGCCCGGTGGAAACGTACTCCAGTGCATGCTCTCTCTAACCAACCTTAACGCCGTCTCAGCACACTCTCACGAACGCGAGCACCTATGATGCAGTCGTTCGTTCATTAAAGACTGGTTATGTTTTCACGAGAAAGCTTCACTCGTGATGGAGGCGACGTCACCTGGCACCGTAGCTGTGATACGAAGACGTTCAGGAAGAAAGCGAGGACTGACTACAGGTATAGACGATCGGTGTAGCCTACGAGAGTGTGTGCGTTAGGATGAGCTCAGGTAGCGTAAAGGGAAATGATCTCAACGGAAACCTATCGCAGAGGCGACATTAGCGGGTACAAACCTAGCGCACTATTCATATAGGCATTTAGCCTTTTGGCAGACGGACTTTTTTTCATAATCTCATCACGCACTTTTTGCTTTCTTGTCACGCGAACCAAGCCTTGCCGTCTTGTCCCGCGAGCCAAGCCCTCTTGTGCCGCGAGCCAAGCCATCTTGTCCCGCAAGCCAAGCTCTCTCGTCCCGCGAGCCAAGCCCTTTTGTCCCGCGAGCCAAGCTCTCTTGTCCCGCCAGCCAAGCCCTCTTGTCCCGCGAGCCAAGCCCTCTTGTCCCGCGAGCCAAGCTCTCTTGTACCACGAGCCAAGCCCTCTTGTCCCACGAGCCAAGTCCTCTTGTCCCGCGAGCCATCCCTCTTGTACCGCGAGCCAAGCCCTCTTGTCGCAAGAGCCAAGCCCTCTTGGCCCGCGAGCCAAGCCCTCTTGGCCCGCGAGCCAAGCCCTCTTGTCCCGCGAGTCAAGGTCTCTTGTCCCACGAGCCAAGCCCTCTTGTCACCGCAGCCAAGCCCTCTTGTCCCGCGAGCCATCCCTCTTGTCCCGCGAGCCAAGCCCTCTTGTACCGCGAGCCAAGCCCTCTTGTCCCGCGAGCCAAGTCCTCTTGTCCCGCAAGCCAAGCCCTCTTGTCCCGCGAGCCAAGCCCTCTTGTCACGCGAGCCAAGCCTTGCCCAGTCCTCTTCGCCCGAAGAGAGAGTCGGGGGAATGCGGATGCTGTCAGCTTACACTTCGTGCGCCTCTGCCTGCGCCAGCGCGCACACATACACGTACATGCGTGCCGTAATACAACCACTGTCCTCTACCAGGCCTATAATCTATAAATATACGCAAGTTACTAAGCTACAAACTGAGAAAGGACAATTAATTATTTTTGTCGTATCTTTTTCCTAGTTTTGAGCAGCACTCAGCTTTGACAGCAATGTGTCGTCTGACGTGTTCTATCCGTACGGAAGGTAAATCTACACAATGCGTACGTGTGTGTGCCCAGCTTCTAAGGCTGCGCCTGCAATGCACAGGATCTTGAGTGGATTGTATTTTTTATTATTAGTTCAATTTTAACCCCAGAGTACCACACCAGAGCCGGCTAAGTAAGCATTGTAGAACATACTAATCAATATATCATCGCACCATCAACGAACGATGGAGGGTCATATGGAACAGTTATCGTGTTAACCCTAGAGTACCACACCAGAGCCGGCTAAGTAAGCATTGTAGAACATCCTAATCAATATACCATCGCACCATCAACGAACGATGGAGGGTCACATGGAACAGTTATCGTGTTAACCCTAGAGTACCACACCAGAGACGGCTAAGTAAGCATTGTAGAATATCCTAATCAATATACCATCGCACCATCAACGAACGATGGAGGGTCACATGGAACAGTTATCGTGTTTGACTGTAGGCTGACTGTCAGGTCTAAGATATTTACAGTATTTGACATCCATTGCGCAGAAAATACGGGACATAAAATTTAGGGTTAGGTAAAAATGACCAAGATTGTTAGTGAACAATGGCGATGAGCTTCCGTGGATTTGTGTTTGGCAGATTGCTGATAGCCAACGTATGTTTTTAACAAAACTCTAGACCATTATATTTCGCAGAGGCATTAGATCACAGCCGGTAGTAATACAACAGCTGCTTTTATTTTTCTCATTATGTTTTATGAGAGCAGCAGCCAGCAACAAGATCTAGTGACAGAGGGTTCAATACTACAGACACAAGGTCAAGAGATAGGAAGTTGGCCGCGTACATGTAGACACTATCAGATGCCTCTCAGGGCGTATATGTTTGTAGAACGAGTGAACTTACAGTAACAGAGGTACAATTTTTCCACTGAGAATTATGCGGTCATTAATGTAACTGAGCCAATGAGATTTCGAGAGATAAACTTTCAAAAGACGATCATCATTTGGATTACCACATTATGTAGCTTTTGTTCAGAGATTTCTGAGCTAGATTTAGCAAGAAATGGTTGACTTCGCATAAGCTCTGCAGATTGTGCATAAATAAAAATGTACATAAGTTGTAAATAAACATACCAAAAAGTGTTCAATCTTTGCATAAAATGTAGAAGAAAAAGTACATTCTCAATGTTAAGCAAATATATGAATAAAAGCCACTGATACTTACGGAATCTTTTGAGCATGGCTTTTTTATACGCTCTCCTCTGAGTGGCTCTTTCGTCCGACTCTGGTGAACTGGTAGTGTCTCGGCAATCATCAGGAGTGGAAGACGAGGATGAACCAGACGCTAAAGTTTTGGAAAACTCCTCTTCATCATCTTCATCTAAATGCTTAATACTCGGCACTGCACGCACTGAGGTTCTTGGCACAGCTGATAATTGCACTCGGCTCAACGAGGGCCTGTCATCAACGCTCAACTCCGGCGACATCGACGCCCTGTCCATCTTGTAGCTCTTTCGAGGAAGGTCGTCTGCAACATC
>SDVV010043200.1:0-10272 GCA_016164225.1 Gammarus roeselii
TGTACATGCTAGTTAAGAGCAATAAATTACAAGTTTTACTGCTGCGAGTGTACCAGCGTCCAGCTTGGCAACATACTATTGATTTCAGACCAATTGTGTCGAGGTTCGAGACACCAGACTAAATCATGTCGGAGTACAGGGTGGGACCGTTGGGCCGGGACTCTGAGATCAACATTCAGAGCAATGACTTTGGGCATACATGGCTTATGTGGTGTAGGTATGTAACCAGTATAGACTCGACAATGATGTCGAAGTATGAAAAAAAAAAATTGATTTATACATTTAGGAGATGATGAAACGTTTTTTTTCTGCACTGTTTCTTTTTCTTTTGCAGAAACACGTTTTGTTAAATAAAATACGATTTTTTCCGTGCCCGACTGCAGTTGGCGCCGCAGCCGAGTACGCTATTTCTGCGACCACCGCAGTCCTGAATGTCCTATTTATTTAGAATAAAATTAATTCTTGAGCCAACCTCCACCCATAGGATGCCGAGCAATGACCTATTACTAACATTTACTGGGTATGGTCGTTTAATGGTTAGCCGACCTCCACCCATAGGTTGCCGAGCGACGACCTATTAATAACCGTTAGCTGGTATGATAGTTCAATTACAATTGGCACGGTGAAAGTGGAGCCTCAAAACGGTTTAAATTTGAAACTCCAAAAATGTATTCAATAAGTGATGGATTCCCAAGTTTAATGAAGATAACGATGCCAAACACTCCAATTGCTTAATTAACGCTTATTAGATGCGCATAAAAGTATTCCAGATACGACGATGAACGAAAAATGGTCAAAGGTTGAACAATTTATAAAAATAGTCATAAATTTGAATTGTCCGCTGTCACTCGCTTAATATTTCAGAAGATTCACGGCAATATTAAATACATAAGATTGTTAACTCTTGCTAGGCGCTCATTAGATGCTTATAACAGTGTCTCATACATTTTCCAACCGACAAAATTGCTTCTTAATTGTTGCTCTTAGAACCTGCCATTACATGCAGACGAATCTGCTGAGAGCAGACAGAGAAGAAAGCCGACGATACGGGGACACTTAGTTGAGAATATACATTGTTGGAAAGATACACTGACGGAAAGATACATTGTTGGGGAGATACATTGTTGGAAAGATACATTGATGGAGAGATACATTGTTGGGAAGATACATTAAAGGGAAGAATCCTTGTGGAGAAGATACATCGCTGGGAAGATATATTGTTGAGAAGATACATTGTTGGAATGATACATTGTTGAGAAGAATTTCGTTAGAAAGATACATTGTTGTGATGATACATTGTTGGAAAGTTATATTGTTAGGTAGATACATTGCTGAGAAGATACATTGTTGAGAAGATACATTGTTAGAGAGATACATTTTGAGAAGAAATTTGTTGGAAAGATACAATGTTGAGAAGATACATTGTTTTAAAGTTACATTGCTGAGAAGATATATTGTTGAAAAGTTACATTTTTGGGAAGATACATTGTTGAAAACATACATTGTTGGGAAGATGGAATGTTGGGGAATACGTTGGTGGGAAGATTCATTGATGGAAGAACATTCCTGGGGAATACAATTGGTGGGAAGATACATTGATGGGAACATATTGCAGGGTAATAACGTGACTGAAAACACATCAGCAATGAGCTGAAAACCCATTGCTGGGAAAGGACATTACGGAGAACACATTGCTGGAAAAAAAATTGATTAGAACACATCGATGGGTATAGTAATTGCTTTGAGACAGTGCTGAAAATATTTGCTTCCAAACATATACATTTGTTTGCAGCAATGAATTCACATTGCTGGGAATTCATTAATGGGAACACATTGATGTGATCACATTGCCATGAACACATTCCTGGGAATAGACCTTGAGCATACATTGCTGTCAGTAAACGTTTCTTGATGTTGCTCGAAGGTGCCACCGCTCAAAGAGTCGTTAAGGTCGCAAGCCACCTATGGGACGATAGAACCATTCGTTAAACTTAAAGCGTCTCATGTCCACGGGAATAATTTTATGTAAGCCTTTCTTTTAACTTAGTGCTTTCAATGTCCTATGACATATTTTTTTCTGAATTTTTCCTATTATGTTCTATCAAATAATTTATGTGGAAATTTCTTTGGATTCAGTTCAACTTTTTCCATACTGAAATATTTTGTGTAAACAGGTCATGAAAATATGTGCAAATTTTTCATCTGAAATTATTTTGTGACTCATTCTTTGACGTGAGAGGTGCCTTGTGTTCTGAAATAAGTCAGTTATGATGGTATAAATAACACAATCGTCAAAAAACAAACCAATTCAAGGCCTTCTTCTAACAACGTCGTCCTGTTTTTGGCTGACCCAGCTTCACCATTTAATTCATTTATCCCCCACCCCTCCTCATCCACCCCCTTCACTGAAGCTCGTCCACCAATCAGCGAACAGTTCCCAGCCCAAATTAAATTGGCCCGTACAATTCGAGGGAGCGAAATATTTGAACGGGCGGCTTTTTATTCGAGCGGCGCCGATATTTTATCGGCCGACGCAATGACAACCTTCGAACTTTTGGGCTTTTGGGACCGGTGAGGCTCTTTGGGAGTGGGACATTAATTTGATTAGCTCTTAAGGCCCCATGACAAGGTTAGGTTAGGTCAGGGACTCAAGGGGGGAACGGCCCTAATTGAGTCAAGCTATTAGGCCCACTTAACAGGGTGGGAGTATGTAGGTTTACAAGTGTGTTTACAAGTGTAGGAAGACAACAAAAGGAGTATTGGCCCAAACTAGGTGGCCTCTTGATAGCAAGAGGGTTAGTTCTGGAGTAAAACGTCTGAGGCCTATTGGCCCAAACTAGGTTGCCTTTTGATTGCACGAGGATTAGTTCTGAATTGAAACGTCTATGAGAGCTTCATGTGCCATTTCTTTTTTCTTTATATCAACAGGAAAGGGAACGGTTTAGCTATTTATCGGCGATTGATGTAGAACTTATCAAGCCGCGACTTAAACGTTTCGATTGTATTGCTGTTTACAACCTCAGCTGGAAGTTTGTTCCATTCTTCGACAACTCTATGCGTGAAGAATTTGGGCGTGATGTCGAGTGAGAAACGTTTCCCAATAATTTTGTATCTATTTTTCCTAGTCACTCCGTTTATAACTAGAATAAAAAGGCTCGCTAGGTCGACGTTTTTTATCCTTGCATAATGTTCCACACTTCTATCATGTCGCCTCTGACTCGACGTTTCTCTAGCGAATAAAGATTGAGTTCACGAAGCCTGTCTTCGTACGATTTATTCCGCATTGAGGGGATGAGTTTAGTAGCTCTACGTTGGATCTCCTCAAGTTTAATAACGCCTTTGCTAAGGAATGGAGACCAGAATTGAACGGCATACTCGAGATGCGGTCTAACAAATGCATTAAATAACTTGAGCATACTGTGTTGGTTTTTGTAAGAGATAGTGCGGGATATCATACCTAGCATTTTGTTGCCTTTCTTGGCAGCATCGTTACATTGCTTGCTGCTTTTTAAGTCGTTACTAATGATGACACCTAAATATCTCTCTTCGGTGACGGGAATGAGTTCCTTTCCAGACATTGAATATTCGTGTTTGGGGTTATGAGGACCTATATGCATAACTTTGCATTTGTCTACATTAAATTTCATTTGCCACTTTTATGACCAATAAACCATTTTGTTCAGGTCTAGTTGGATCTGCTGACACTCTAGTTCAGTTTGCACTTTTCCTCCGATCTTAGTATCGTCTGCAAACTTGCTAATGTTTGAGAGTACGTTGCTATCAAGATCGTTATTGAATATTATGAACAGAACTGTCCTTAACACGGATCCTTGAGGCACGCTACTTGTAACATTACCCCAGGGGGAGGAAGCTCCGTTAAGTACAACTCGCTGCCGTCTGTCCGTGAGCCAGCATTTTATCCAGTGTTAAAGCTCGCCTCGAATACCGATGCTGTGCAATTTACTAATTAGGCGCTTGCGGAGAGTCAAGATAAATGATATCGATTGGAGATTTTGTGTCGCAGATTTCGATTAAATTTCTGAAAAAGAGTAGCAGATTTGTAAGACAGGAACGGTTGTGTCTAAAGCCATGCTGGGAGTCGTCAATCAATATGTTTGATTTTAAGAATTATGTAACTTTATCCGTTATCAAACTTTCCATCAACTTGCCAATGACTGAGGCGAGACTAATTGGACGGTAGTTACCGGGACACTTTTTGTAACATTGGCCTCTCTCCATTTAGAGGGGCACGTGCCATTTGTGAGAGATTGGGTGAAAATGTTTGATAAATGTTCGACTATTTCGTTTCTAGTATCTTTTAGAATTCTAGGATGAATTTGGTCTGAACATGGAGATTTTGTGACTTTCAATTTATCTATATATTTAATAACTGTGGTGAGGGCTTCAATTCGTTTTGGGGCTATGATATCCTCAGGATTAGGAATATCCTGATTCTCTAACGTAAATACAGAACAAAAGTATTCATCTTGTAGAACACTCAGTCTGGTGTCGTCCGTTTCTAGCTCACCAACATCGTTCTCAAGAGAACCTATTACAGATTTTGATTTTTTTTCGCTCGAAATATAACAAAAAAATTGTTTCGGATTAGTTTTGGCATTGACAGCAATTTAATTTTCAAAATCTATCATCTTAAGTTTCAGGACCCTCTTTAGATTTCGTCTGCTAATTTTGTAATCATTTTTTTGCTACTTCGTCACGTGGATGTCTCAGCTTTATCGAATGCTTTGCTTTCTTTCGTGAATGAAGGCATTACAATTCTCCTTTCAAGAACTTGGGCTTATAGGCTGCTGTTTACCTGTTTTTGCACGGGATATGCTCATGCTCGTTATTTATAAGTGCAGTCAAAAAATAGTCAAGCGATTGATTAACATCTTGTCCGAGGGTTATATATGCTGACACCATTGACTCTCTTAAGCCATCAAAATTAACTAATCTGAAGTTAGGGACTTTTTCGCAGTTTGTTGATGTTTTCGACTCGAGCTCTATCAAAAAAACGGATACAGTTGTGGTCACTAAATCCGAGTGGTTCGCCTACTTCGACGTTCGGGACATGAGAGTCGCTTGGACTAAATAGGAGATCAAAAATATTGCTACCTCTTGTAAATGTCTTCACCATTTGGGTCATGAACTTATCGTCTGCAAAATCCATCAGACGTTGGCCGGTGGCAGTACATTCGTCTGATTCCCAATCAATGTCGGGGATATTTAGGTCGCCAAGCACAATACTGTGTTGTGTTGTGACAACATTGACGAGGTCGTTGAAAAGATCGATATCATCTGCAACCTTGCTTTTAGGGGGGCGATCGACAAGCGTGATTTGACATTTTATATATTTACCGACTACTTGGATTGATACTATGTCGTGCCTGTAGTTTGGAATGGTGACTTCTAATATTTGCAGAGTGTTTTTCACAAGAAACAGCACTCCTTTACCCTCTCGGCATTGTCTATCGTTGTGAAATAGTGTGTAACCGGGAAGAGTAAATTCGCCTAAATAATGCCTGGTGCTCAATTTCATCCACAATTCTGTGATTGCTATTATGTCGATGCTCTCATTCAATGCACATTGACTTGATTTGCTTGACTTATTCAGCTTCTACTCTGAGGTCTTGTGTCGGAGCCAAGACTTTCGCTTTCGTTTACACGGGTTGTACTAGCGAAGCTGCGACTACTGCCTCTAACTCGGATTGGATTGATGACAGGAACTTTTTTGCTAGAACCTGTGGTAGTGTTTTGATGTTCACTTGTATTTGTTGTGTATCTCGTGTTGAAACGGGGGGAGGTCGCTGTGTCGTTCCGTCAGACACTGCTGGCGGAGTTGTTGGTATAGTATCGTTTACGTTTTTTGACTTATTTTCGATGACAAGTCCAGTGCCGATGTTTATGAAGATGTTTTCGATGGTATCAAGTCCATACGGGTTAATGCGAGCCTTGTTGGTGATTTTATTAAAGTTATAGTACTTTGGGTCGATCATCGTATCCCAATGATCCGAGAAAGAGATTTTCTTGGCTTTGCAGAAAGCTGCTAGGCGATTGTTAAGTAAAATCATCTTGCTTAACTAGTATCTACTTTGGATCGGACGGGGCAGGATGCCAGTGACATTGAAGTTCGCGTGTGAAGGTTTGATGTTGTTTTAGCATGGCTTCATACTTTTTCCATGTCGATTCCGTCTACGACACGTCTTTAGCTCCGACTTGTATTATAATTCGCTCGGATGAATGTATCCTTTCCTATGCGATTATGCCTTCGACCTCGTCAATTTTCCAATCAGCTTTGCCGAGTATTTTCAGTTGAATTCTCCCTTTTCGATGATTTGATTTGAAGGAGGGGACATTGTAATCACCAATCACAATAATTTCCTCTGTTTTCTGTGAGTCCATTTCATCGGGCAATACATCGAATCGGTTACGTGTATTGAGTCAAAATTGGTGAGATTGTGGTACAACGTGTGTTGCATTGTCAAAGCGTGGCTGCCTCCCACTAACTACAGTTGAGTACAGTGCCTCGCTATCTTTGACTGAGTTTTCTATCGGCCTAATACTATAGTTTGTCTCAGCGTCTAGAGCTGAAAGCTTCTTGGCAAATTCGGAGTCTAGATGCACTTGGAGTTCTTTCACTTGATTTTGGGTGGCCTCGACAGTTTCTTTGACTGCTGTTAATTCGCTGCTTATCAGATCTTGTTTCTTGTTTCAGCACGTTTTCCAATTTTAATTCATCAGCTATCAATCGGGTATTCGTGTTGACTGTCTCTGTTATGGATAAGCCATTGGATAAGACTGTTTCTGTCTTGAATAAACCATCGGAGGCGTGACTGATTTGTGCTTACAGCTGTTTGGTTTCCTCTGCCGCTTGACTAAATTTACAGCGCAATGTCTTGCATTCCCCATTTGAGGGATTGCTACGCAAAGTCATGGCAAAGCCAGAAGAACTTTGGCAATCCATTAGCTTGGGGGAGTACAAGATGTGGCAGATGCCACATTCTAGCTTAGCTTGAACCATTTTGGACTACTATAGAATTTACCGTTGGGAAAATTGACCCTTAGCTTGAGTTCTATTATATGTGATTTCTTGTAGACAACAGATATGAATGCAATACTATAATTAGATGCGGGATGAGACGATTATGTCGACGATTCGAAAACAGAAATTAAACGGGAATAACACAAAAGAGAGTCGGATGCGCTTATCGTCGGATGCGCGTTAGCGCAAGGTTACTTCCTATTGCGGGATTTGGGTTGAATGTAAAGCTAAACTAACTTGTAGCTGCTCTCATCTGCTTTCCAATAAAGGAATGATATCATGATTCTGGGCACCAACCTTGTACCAGACATGACCTGCGGAGTATCAGAAAACGACAAAAAAATAATTTTTATTCAGTAAGTGGGGTGTTTTTAAATCGTTGCGCGATTCTAAGCTGCAAGATGTAAAGTGGTACAATACAATGATACTGCCTAATACAAGATACTTGTGGTTTTGTTACAGAGAACCGGCCACATTTGACAATGTTGAAAATCGTAATACCAGTAACATCTTAGAATACGGTTGAGGTGTAGGGGACGATCGTCTCTGACAACGGTTGTAGGGGCACGGGGGAGGAGAGAGAGGCGTGAGGGCACCCTTAGAGAGAGAATAGCTTATAGAGTTGCTCCTAGTTTTTAAGTCACAGAAGTTTCCACTTGATTATGATTGATTCAAATGTCACACAGACAAATAATTTTGGCATAACCTGTTGTTACTTTTTTATTATTTTCTAATTGTTGTTGAACTTTGGCAGTAGTGCTCCCGTTCGTTGATTTGATTTTAATTTTAATTGATTTGATTTGATTTGATAATTGCTGCAGGCGCGTTAGTGCAAGTTACATCTTATTGAGGGATATATTTTAGGGTATTGAGTTCATTTGAGATATTTTTCGGTACAAGTTCCCCAATAAGTAAACTGACAACATAACATGGACATGCTCTTTCTTGATAAAATGGTGGCTGCTTGGCTTATGGTTTCCGAGTTCAGTGCAATGATACTGCCCACTCTAAATTTCCTCGGATTTTGTTACTGCAAACCGGTTTCATTTGAAAACGCTGATTATTTGAATACCGATAACACATTAGGATACTGATAAAGACAGGCAGGTACACACGCACCGCTAAAATAAAAGGTAAACGAACCAGAGCTGCATCCTAATAGTGAGTCATTCTAACAGAAGCATCCTAACAGTGCGGAAATACGTTTTCAAATATAGTTGTGCGATGACAACAACCAGTTGCATTTGAAGTGTTAAAAGTCAGTATACTAATAAATAACTGCTAAGGAACAGACAGGTAGTATGGACACAGCTTTATTAAAAATCTAAATCTAAATAAAACCAATAGATCCTAAATTTGTACACTTGTTTTCACGATATTGAAATAGGTTATCAAGACCTAACTATGCAATGACGGGTTTTGTAACCATTAACGGCTATTTGGTTGATGCGATGTCCCGCAGCCGTCGTACGATGTCCCGTAACAGCGGTGCAAGGTTCCGTGGCAGCTGTACGATGTCCGGAGTCAAGTCGAGGAGTCCCGTAGCAGCGGTACGATGTCCAAAGGGAGAGCAGGAGACGCTGCTCACATGGGGCGAGCGCGAGAAAAACAGAAGTGTCTGTCCCCTAAGGCTGGCGACACGATAAAGAGAAGTATCTGTATCCTTGGGCTGGCACGATAAACAGAAGTGTTTGTATCCTTGGGCTGGCAACACGATAAACAGAAGTGTCTGTATCCATGGGTTGGTAGCACGCTAAACAGAAGTGTCTGTATCCTTGGGCTGGCAACACGATACACAAAAGTGTCTGTATCCTGGGGCTGACAACACGAAAAACGGAAGTGTCTGTATCCTCGGGCTAGTAACACGATAAACAGAAGTGACTGAATCCTTGGGCTGGCAACACGATGAACAGAAGTGATTGTCTCCTTGAGCTGGTAACACAATAAACAAAAGTGTCGGTATCATTGGTCTGGCAACACGAAAAACGGAAGTATCTGTATTCTTGGGCTGGCAACACGATAAACAGAAATGTCTGTATCCTAGGGCTGGCAACACAATAAACAAAAGTGTCTGTATCATTGGGCTGGCAACACGATGAGCAGAAGAAGTGTGATTTAGGTGTTTAATGTGCATTTACTGCGACTGTTAATGCAGTGAAGGAGGGGTGATGCTTGGAATGTAGGTTAGGCCTCCTTTACTAGGTGAGAGTATGTTGGATAGACCCCCTTTACTGGGTGAGAAAATGTAGGTTAGGCCCTCTTTACTAGATGAGAGTATGTAGGTTAGGCTCCCTTTACTAGGTGAGAGTATGTAGGTTAGGCCCCCTTTACTAGGTGAGAGTTTGTAGTTAAGACCCCCTTTACCAGTTGGGAGTATGTAGGATAGACCCCCTTTACTGGGGAGAGTATGTAGGTTAGGCCCCCTTTACTAGGTGAGAGTATGTAGATTAGGCCATCTTTACTAGGTGAGAGTATGTAGGTTGGGCCCCCTTTACTGGGTGGGAGTATGTAGGTTAGGCCCCCTTTTCTAGGTGATAGTATGTAGGTTAGGCCCCCTTTAGATTAGATTAGATTAGAGTAAGGAAAACAAACGAGCACGAGTGCTCATGTCGAGTGTTTCCTTGAAAGAAGAGTTGGGGATAGTCAACGGGGCTTTAGAGATTCACGCACACATACAGGAAAAGGAAGGTTGTAAGGACAGAAAGAGAAGGACCACCATTACCATTACCTCTACCTGCTACTACCACCCTGCTACTACCCGGGGCATTGCAGCCCCGGAGAAAAAAAGGTCGAGTGTCAGATTGACAATTTCAGGAACGGGGCGAACAAGAAGCGAAGAGAAGAATTCAGGTTCCAGGCGGTCGAATCTCACACGGTCGAGCAGAGACGGCCACGCCCATATGCTCAGCAGACTCATACTTTTTCCTCGAGCGCATGCCTGTCGGCTTGCCCCAGAGGTTGGGTCAGAAGGACTCCAACTAGGTATTGAGTCTAATTCGAATGAGCAATGGGTATTTAAATTTTGACAAGTATGTGCACATTTGAAGAGAGCACCACACCTAGTTTCCCGGGCAATGGTCCTCCCTCATGTGCTCAGAAGATTATGTCTTCTGTACGCAAGTGGTTCCTTGTAGGCTGTCGCACTTCAAGGTGAGACGTCGGAGGGACATCTCCTATGATAGACCTGCCCATGGCTGATCTAGAGTCTAGGTCGAAATTTTCAGAAATTT
>SDVV010043201.1:0-10271 GCA_016164225.1 Gammarus roeselii
CTGACTGCCAAGACCATGCTTCCGGGGATTTGTCAGGGTTGACTTTGCACGATCATCATCGATCTTACATCTTCGACGAAGACCGCAGCACTTTTGCAGGCCTCTGGTCTACAAAGCCACGAAAATTGAAAATCATCTTAGGAAAGTCATTTTCATGTACAGAGTAGCGTTCTTGAAACATTTGAAACAATTTGTGTTGACAGATTTTGTAAGCCATTCTCAATCTGAGAACGGTGGGGTGTGATTCCTCCAGCCCCACCACTCCCAGTGGTGGGGTGTGAATCTTCCAACCCCACCACCCTAAGTGGTGGGGTGTGTATCCTTCAACCCCACCTCTGTCAGTGGTGAAGTGTCACTCCCCTAACCCCATCAATCTCAGTGGTGTGGTGTGAATCGTCCATCCCCACTAATGTCAGTTGTGGGGTTTGAATCCCCAACCCCACCACTCTCAGTGATGGATCCTCTAGCCCCATCACTCTCAGTGGTGGTGTGTGAATCCTACAGCCCCACACATGTCAGTGGTGGGGTGTGAATCCCCCAACCCCACCACTCTCAGTGGTAGAGTGTGAATCACCCAGCCCTCTCCACCATCTAAGACGATAAACTACTGCATGACGCGCGACTCTTCCTATACCCTTGGTCTTGAGTTCGTCCCGAATTTAGGTCCGTTTTTTTGATAGATGGTACCACCGGCAACCCTTTTATATTAAAGGTAATATTACCAATACTGACCCGTAGTCAGTATACAACAATTTATTTCATTGGGCAGCAATTTTGTGACATTATAAGGTAACTTAAATCCCCATGTGACAAGCAAACAACCGTAGTTCCGTTCCTCAGAGTTCCCTTAAACTGGATCTTCGGTCCTTGAGCTTTCAAGTGTAGTTTATTGCAGTCTCTTCCATCTCCCAGCCCTGAGACATATTTCCATCGCCCAGTCATGAGACACATTTCCATCTCCCAGTCATGAGACACATTTCCATCTTCCAGCCCTGAGACAAATTTCCATCTCCCAGTCATGAGACACATTTCCATATCCCAGCTATGAGACACGTTTCCATCTCCCAGCCCTGAGACACATTTCCAACTCCCACCCCTAAGACACATTTCCATCTCCCAGCAATTAGACACATTCCCATCTCCCAGCTATGGGACACATTTCCATTTCCCGCCCTGAGACACATTTTCATCTCCCAGCCATGAGACACATTTCCATCTCCCACCCCTGAGACACATTTCCATCTCCCAGCTATGAGACACATCCACATCTCCCAACCCTGAGACACATTTCCATGAGACACATTTCTATCTCCCACTCCTGAGATAGATTTGCATCTCCCACCCCTGAGACACATTTCTGTCTCCCACCCTGAGACACATTTCCATCTCCCAGCCATGAGACACATTTCCATCTCCCACCCCTGAGACTCATTTCCATCTCCCACCCCTGAGACACATTTCCATCTCCCACCCCTGAGACACATTTCCATCTCCCACCCCTGAGACACATTTCCATCTCCCACCCCTTACACACATTTCCATCTCCCAGTCATGGGACACATTTCCATCTCCCACCCATGAGACACATTTCGTGCAGATCATTTTTGTGAATTGATTTGCTCTTCAACCTCATACGTAGTTGATGAGCGTCTCCATCTCGACCATTTTAAGACACGGAACAAAGAAATGCGCTTTCGTTCTCTCTCAATTGAACGTTGTTGGAGTGTGACTCGTCTCCTCCCTCCAGCCCCACCTTTTCCTGACCTCCCGTCGCATCTACCAGCCTCCATACCACCTCCCAACCAAGTGTCAGATTTGTAACACAGTTATTTTACCGAAGAGTTGCTACGGGGATCTCGATATGTACATTGTTGGAGTGTGACTCCTGGCCTCTCATCCTCCCCTCCTCTGCGCGTGTCTAAGCAATACTCTGTTTGAGTGTTTGCAGGGCTCCCAGGGGGCCTCTCTTCACCCCTCTCCCAGGCAGCCTCCAAATGGCCCTCCTCTACCTACCTTTTTCTTCCAAACTTCCATCAAGGCGGCTCTTCAATCTTTTACCTTTTTCCCTGAAGTTGTGCAGAGATCTTATGCAAAAACAAAAAAGAGCCCGTATTCCGGTGAGCGAGCTCCCGCTATAGAGAGGCAATGTTGCAGGGTATGACCGTGGGAGTCTGATACTTCATAGGGACGATTAGAAAAAACGTCGGCGTTATCCAGTATATGCTATAGTAATAATAATAATAATAATAATAATAATTATTATTATTATTATTATTATCATTATTATTATTATTATTATTATTATTATTGTATTAGTAACAATACTAATAATAATATTATTATTATTATTATTATTAATAATAATTATTATAATGATAATAATAATGTTACAAACAATATTATTAATACACTTGTGTTCCCACATGAACATGTATACAACCAAATTCAATGTTTGAGGAGGAAAGTATATAGCCACCTCTCGGCCCACATATTCAGGGACGTATACCAACCTGACATTCACGTACATACTCTGGACCCCGAGCATGGAAAGGGATATTAGAGTCAAACATTATTCCTATTAATATCGGGATCTTTCTGCACCAGTAGAGTCCTGCCACCTCTCTTAAACTGCAGGTAAATTGTTTCCTTCACAAATACATACGGCCTCCAAACAGGGATCGTCAGATTTTCGAATACGCTCCTGGAGGCTATCGGCACCTCACCTTCCTAGCTCGTACAAGACAGTCAACATCATAAGCTGCGAATACAAAGCTAGCACTCGTTCTTCTAAGCACATCAATCAGCCTCCTGAAAATTTCATTGTGTTCTGCTCTCTGTTTACTGATAGTGACTTTCGTTAATTTACACCACAGTGAATTACAGTAGATAATTTCCGTAGCTGCTTGTAGATTTCCGCTTTATCTCACCGGTTGGTTGTTAATAAGTGATCTAAGTAGGAAAAGATGTCCATATAATCCAACTGAGTACCATTTTACCCATTGTTCCCTCTGACCCTGAACCACTGCATCGTGTTCGGTTTTACTAGCATACAAACAGATAAGCTCGTATTGTACTCAACATCTAGTGTTGCGGCCTCGGCCTCGCACATGGTTAGCATAATTTGAAGAGCATCCACATGAGGGGCAGTAGCACCGTATAGTCGGCATAGTTGATGGCGTTAATGCAGCAGTCGCCAATGTGACATTCAATTCGGCCTAGAGAGAGACGACCTAGTGGGCGGTCTACATACACATTGAAAGGAGGGTCGAGAGAAGGCCTCCCTGCCTTATCCCTTTGATTGTTCGAAAGAGGGTTTGGTGTAGAGGTCACCCATCATATTGCACATGTTAAAGTTGGTACCAGCCTTTTAATAGTTCTGCGAGATGCACAGGCCCTAGCAACGTGTTTCATAAAAAGTTGCCGATGATTGACGTGGTCAAATGCATCTTCTGCATATCGAATTCAAAGATACGTTGGTTTGATGTTGTTTGGAGACATCCGCCCAGTCAGTACTGAATCACAATTTCTAGTAGCTTCAATACAGCAGTAGCAATGATATTGGTCTGTAATTGCCTAAATCTGTCGCACAATTTGTCTTTGTTTTAATTATAGATTGTTCAACTACTCCCATAAATAGCTTTGGTAAGATTAATATTTTTTTCAGACAAATTAGTAACACGAGATTTGTCCTCATCTTTCTTATAAAAGCGAAGGGCGCTTCACAGGCATAATTCGTTCTGCTTTCTTTTCTATGTAGGGGCTCTCCCAGTCACCAGATCTGCATTACAATGTCATATACACCCATTGCGTTCATCTAAATTATCTACGTCAGCATCTGTATGTATTTGAATCAACTCTGGTGACAGAATAGTTTGCTTATTGATCAGAATTGAACAGAACATTTCTGTTTCAGCAGTGTCTTTGACCTACCAGTTTATGGATTGATTTGCTGCATCCGCTCCTGATTTCAATAGGGAGCGCACGTAATGAGAGCTCTGCATGGAGCGGCAAGGGATTCGACAATGGCGGATATTCATCTACATAAACCCGCGTGACATTATATGAAATTGTTGGGGTAGGAGTAAAGTAATCGAGTCATTTTACCGATTTTCCGTTGTGATGAACACGAGTATGCGTGTCTTGTGGCAGCAAAGCAGCATCAACAAAGCTCATGGTCCTCCATGCAGAAGTACCTGCCGTTCACCTAATATCCGCCATGCAGAAGAAGTACCTACACTTAATATCCTCCTGTCTGGGTGGCAGTTGAAGTCCCATATAACACAGACCTATTACTACAGCGTCCAGTTTCCCATTATACGCTAAGACCAGCTCTTCACCATGATGAGCTGCATAAGACAAAAACACATTAATGGTTAGAACTGGTATTCCCTCTATTAGCAGAGATAACACGAGCGTCCTATCATCATTGCACTGTTCTATATTTACATTCGGAATAATCCTGTCACTCAACCAGATCATCAATCCACCATGCGGTCGTTCTCTAAGTATACTTTCCTCTGAGTTCATTGACGTGACGGAAAAAGAATGTAAGAAGCCGTCTGTAGATATATTAATAGTGCCATGTTTGAACAGCCATGTCTTCCGTAACGCACACATATAATTATTGATGCATGACTTTTCACAACACTTTCCGCCCTTATTAAATCCATTGCGGTTAAAAACGACCAAACAAAGATTATCGAAAGGAGTTAGTAAATAGAGACCACGACAGGGAGTAAACGTTGCTTAGCTTCTATATGGCGACGCGCCATTTGTCTTTTTTCTCGTAAAAGTTTCGCACGCGGGCGTCTAATGGCCTGACATCATGCGATTTCAGGCGCCTAGTTTGCAAATAGCTCCCACTTAGTTTAAAAACGGAAAAATTTCCAGAGTCGCTTCAACGTTTCTATTGTGTAGCAGTCATCTTGTGTATGCCGCATCACCTCGCTTGATATCTGCATTAAGTCCTACCGTCTGATACTTCCTCCCAACGATCGCAAGCATGTACCTTTAAGTGAAATTAAATATATCTAAGTATTGTCTGATACTTCATGGCGACAATTGGAAGCAGCGTCAGCGTCATTAGGTTCCATTAAGTACCATTGCAAGTATCGTCTGATACTTCCCCATGACGGTTGGAAGGAGCGTCGGCGTCATCAAGCAATGGTATATGAAACTTTAAATGACCGAAATATTAAGAAAATTGGTGATGCGATATGTTTTGGCACGGTAACGAGAGAGTTAGTCATAATGACGATGGTCGATCGTTCATCGTCTGCAAGTTGTATACGATCTGCTGTTATCTGTACACATACGCGAATTGAAATGCTCGTGAAAATGGATTAGTTTCTAAATTCTCGAATGCATGAACTATGTGGAACTGGTACACTCTTAACCTTAGCTCAGTAGCTCCGAGCAACTGCTACACCCTTAACCTTAGCTCAGTAGCTCCGTGCAACTGCTACACCCTTAACCTTAGCTCAGTAGCTCCGTGCAACTGCTACACCCTTAACCTTAGCTCAGTAGCTCCGTGCAACTGCTACACCCTTCACCTTAGCTCAGTAGCTCCGAGCAGCTGCTACACCCTTAACCATAGATCAGCAGCTCCGAGCAACTGCTACACATTTAACCTTAGCTCAGTAGCTCTGAGCAGCTGCTACACCTTTATCCTTCGCTCAGTAGCTCCGAGCAACTGCTACACATTTAACCTTAGCTTAGTAGCTCCGAGCAACTGCTACACCCTTAACCTTAGATCAGTAGCTCCGAGCAACTGCTACACCCTTAACCTTAGCTCAGTAGCTCCAACAACTGCTACACCCTTAACCTTAGCTCAGTAGCTCCGAGCAGCTGCTACACCCTTAACCTTAGCTCAGTAGCTCCGAGCAACTGCTACACATTTAACCTTAGCTCAGTAGCTCCGAGCAACTGCTACACATTTAACCTTAGCTCAGTAGCTCCGAGCAACTTCTACACCCTTAACCTTAGCTCAGTAACTCCGATCTAGAGTATGTGACACCGTGTTTTGAGTAGGATGAGCGTGCGTTTGAGACCAGCTCAACTTCAAACAAATTTTTGTTTCCATACCCTTTTGTGAGCCGCCAATTTACCCTATTTGGGCTATTTGTATCCTCTATCTCTCGTTATTTGGACCCAAAGGGGGTGTGTTTGCTGAAGTCATGCTAATCTCGTCTGGTTCCATCATAACCAATTTTAACCGCCCAAACCCCGCCATTTTTGCCTCCCACTCAAGAGACGGGATCGATGATGAGCCTCCAAATTAGGTTAATGAATCTGACCCTTTTGAGCCTCTACCTGACGCTTATGAGCCTCTATATTGAACTGTTGAACAGAGTCACGCTGTTCATGTGATGCGAATAACGTGATGCAAATGACCTGAGAGGAAAAACCTGAGACGAATAAAATGAGACGAATACCATGAGGCGGATAACATGAGACGAATAACATGAGACGAATACCATGAGGCGGATAACATGAGACAAATAACATGAGACGAATACCATGAGGCGGATAACATGAGACAAATTACATGAGACGAATACCATGAGGCGGATAACATGAGACAAATAACATGAGACGAATAGCATGAGGCGGACAACATGAGGGGGATAACACGAGGCGGACATCTTGAGGCGGATCACTTGAGACGAATAACATGAGACGAATATCATTAGACGGATAACATGAGACGAATAACATGAGACGAATATCATCAGGCGAATAACATGAGAGGAAAAATCTGATACTCATAACATGAGACGAATTACATGAGACATTCGAATAACATATGACGAATAGCATAAGACGAATAACATGAAGCGAATAACACGAGGCAAACAATATGACGGGAACTTTCGTTGCATCGCAATAATGAATACTCTGTATATCACGAAGACGCCTCGATCGGATGGTCACCGTATTCTACAACACACTGAATATTCACATTAATCAGTTTTCATTCCAGGTAAATTTAGAAGATGGAGGATTTTAGTGTTTTATCATGAAAAGACTACTTTGTACTTAAACTCAGCGTCAACTCACCGCGACCTCCCGATGGAAGGTCGCGACAACTCACCGGACTTCTTCTTTGGTAAGGCGTTCGGTAGTTTCATCGACATTCTCTTTAGGTCGGGAATGTTCATAGGCTTTTGAAAAATTAGTCCTCTATCCATCTCTCCCCCATAACCTAGGCTCAGGCCTAGGTTATGGGCAGGCCATGGACAGTCTGTACAAAGGCTGATTACTGTTTGAAAATTTTTGCTACAAAAATATCCAACACGCCGTCGAGCAGTGACAAGGGCGGTATCCTGCTGATAATATTACTGCTGGCGAGTTTCAGCCGATTTCACTATGCTGTCCATTAACTGACACAGTAGATCACGATATGTTCGTCCAATAACTGACACAGTAGATCACGATATGTTCGTCCATCAACTGACACAGTAGATCACGATATGTTCGTCCATTAACTTACACAGTAGATCACGATATGCTTGTCTATTAACTGACTCAGTAGATCACGATATGTTCGTCCATTAACCGACACACCGGCTTCAAACCAATGAATTGAGATAACTACTCCGTGGATGGTGACAGCCGTGACCTGTCACGTGCTCTCTATCTACATACTCACGTGACCAGAGCATAAGCCACTTCTAGACCGATAAAAAGGTATTTTGTGGATTAGGTTAGAATCTGATGCCCCCGAAACGAAAAGACAACCGTTAATTTTTATGAATTTTACTAAGCTCTCGGCACTTATTGAACTCGTATGGTTTCATTTCAGCTGCGTACAAAGAATTTTAAGATGAATCATCTTGCTGCAGCCAAATTTTCTAGCAACATGTCGAATGGAAAGGGTAGGATCTTTCAGAATCTCTTTCCTAACAAGCTGATTTGCTTCTGCCGTTGTTTTGGAAATCTTGAACGTGATTGAAAGATTTTGCTTATATTTGATCTTCTTTCGACGGTAAATCTTTTTCCATAATTTCATCTTCAACGCTGTAGGAGAGGCACTCTTCCCGTATTCAGAATAACCCAGGTCTTTTGTTCACTAGAGAATATTTCTGAGGAACAAATATTTTGATCATTTTCCATGCATAAAACATAGCACAACGTTTTATATTTGATCAAAAATAGCGGATAATTTCAAAATGTCCAGTATTATAGATGCGATTACATATAAAGAATACAGAAAATCAAAATATATAATTTCGATTCAAATTTTCGCTATTTCTTGAGCTGCTCAAGTGCATTTATTGGACAGGTCAGCCTTGTTTTCAATGATACCGTAAGGGAGTAGTTCTTCATAACACAATATGTGATAGAAGGGGAGTCTCGTTGCATAGTGGGTGAAATTCATTTTGATTAGAAGCTATCAAGTTTAAAACTACGCAGAAGATAACACATACTGTACAAATCGTGATATGTATGTATATGTGTATATATATGCATACATGTATTTATTTATCTGTGTATATGTATGTATGAATATGTATGTGCATGTATGCATCCATTTGTATGTATGAAAGTAACTAGATCATAACCTTATTTTTGTAGCTCACCAAATATTTTAGGAATGCGCCTCAAAATCCTATCGCCGGCCAGAAAAATGTCTTGTATCATAGATACGATCGTACACAAATTTTCTATACTCGGCTTTTTATTCATTGATTATTTCCTGTTTCAGAACATGCACTCATTGCCAGAGTGTATATAGAGGCTTATTCTGTTTTGTGTTTTCCGCATCAATGTTCAACACTCTACTTTCGCAGAATCGATGCTTCATGAACACCTAACATCACAGTTATATTATGAACACGTAACATCACAGTTATATTATGAACACGTAACATCACAGTTATATTATGATGACCTAACATCACAGTTATATTATGATGACCTAACGTCACAGTTATATTATAATGACCTAACGTCACAGTTATATTATGAACACCTAACATCACAGTTATATTATGATGACCTAACATCACAGTTATATTATGAACACCTAACATCACAGTTATATTATGAACACCTAACATCACAGTTATCTTATGATGACCTAACATCACAGTTATATTATGAACACCTAACATCACAGTTATATTATAAACACCTAACATCACTGTTATCTTATGATGCCCTAACATCACAGTTATATTATGAACACCTAACATCACAGTTATATTATGAACACCTGACATCACAGTTATCGTATGATGACCTAACATCACAGTTATATTATGAACATTGTTCCTGGACTTCACAGGAGTTTTAGAAGAGAAAAAATTAAAAACACAGGAAAATATTACGTGGTTTCCACTGCCCACGTCCCATGTGCCAAAAAACTGTTTACCGTCACGGTAGCTTCCATCCACTGTAAACAATCACGTCTGGAATTTACAGCACGCAAGAGTTGGAATGACGGTCATTCGATGGCATTACGTGCCGTGACTGTGGCTTTCATTCCCCTATACCCCTGCAAATGACCCGACTCATCGCCGCACATAAAGCACCGTACCGAGCAATGGTCCAGGACACTCGGTACCAAGAAGTTTGGTGGAGACTTCAGCTATGAACTTTATGAGCATCTATGATACTTACCAGAGGACGGTTAGGACGCATCACAAGGGACGGCCGCTCCGTTTGAGTTATACGTAACAAGAGCCGCACCTGTGATATTTCGCTGTATAAACTATACTGCTATAGTTAGCATTTGGCTGTGTAACGGCTGCCAACTAAGCTCTCCTGACGGCTGCCAACTAAGCTCTCTTGACAGCTGCCAACTAAGCTCTCCTGACAGCTGCCAACTAAGCTCCTCTGACATCTGCCAACTAAGCTCTCCTGACATCTGCCAACTAAGCTCTCCTGACAGCTGCCAACTAAGCTCTCCTGACAGCTGCCAACTAAGCTCTCCTGTCGGCTGCCGACTAAGCTCTCCGGACGGCTGCCAACTAAGCTCTCCTGACAGCTGCCAACTATGCTCTCCTGACAGCTGCCAACTAAGCTCTCCTGACAGCTGCCAACTAAGCTCTCCTGCCGGCTGCCAACTAAGCTCTCCTGACAGCTGCCAACTAAGCTCTGCTGACAGCTGCCAACTAAGCTCTCCTGACATCTACCAACTAAGCTCTCCTGACAGCTGCCAACTAAGCTCTCCTGACAGCTGCCAACTAAGCTCTCCTGCCGGCTGCCGACTAAGCTCTCCTGACAGCTGCCAACTAAGCTCTCCTGACGGCTGCCAACTAAGCTCT
>SDVV010043202.1:0-10271 GCA_016164225.1 Gammarus roeselii
ATAATATACATATATACATATACATATATATGTATATATATAACAAATCACTCGTTGAAATTCTCCGCCACGTATTCCAAATCGTAAAGCCGGTGGCGATGTAAATAATTCAGGGTAGAAATGAATGCGAGTTATTTTAAAACGTGCAGTGTCGGAATGGAAATGGAGGATGGAATAGGTCAACTATAAAGTATGTTCCACCCTTATATGAAACCATCGACGAGTTCCACTGTCGAATCACGTTTCATAACTGAGAACTGCGGCAACATCTGGTTCATGTTTACCCCATGTTATCAAACTTCAGATTCGACAGAACATAAAAACGGAAGACATAGAAAAGTCCAACGCACCGACCCTGTTACGAATTCAACTTCGAAATATTCAACGTATAAGCTGGGCGTTGGAGCTACGAAATCTTTCAACGGGTGGAAGCGGATAGTGAGTCGATAGGAAGTTATTAACGGGCGCTCAACGATCTTGAGGTTCAGTGCGACTGTGGCTGCTGATGGCATGTAGAGCGTTTGTGGATGACGAGGGCCTTCATTGCATTGATAGCTGTTGAGGGCTTTTACTGCCTAACCAATTGGTGAGGGCCTTTTCCTCTTTATTAGCTGTTGAGGGCCAGTACATCAATCATTTCTGGCGGGAGCCTTTACTGTGGTAGTAGCTGCTAAGGGTCTTCACTGAGTTAGATGCCGTTGAGACTTTTACTGAGTTAGTGGCTACTGATGGCCTTCACTGTGTTGGTAGAAGTTGAAGGCCTTCCTGGTTCACTGCTGTCACTACAGCTTTAACCTATGGGCTGTTATCCTGCGACCTCAGACAGCTGGCAGCTGCTGCCAGTCATTTGTGATTTAAGGCGTCAAATCAAGGACACCAGCAACCAATTTGCTGAAATGCGGTGACATCTGACTACGGGTAGCGGTGAAAGATCAACTGATCGCGACGGGCATCAGTTCGCAGTAGGGGGACTAGAGGCAGATTTGTTCGGACGGCAAAGGGAGAGTTTGGGGGTCAGTAGGGGGCCGAGGAAGACTATTCAAAAGACTGGTGTTGTCACATAAAATGTCTCAAACTACAAGGGAATAAAAAAATGTATACGACTTTCGTTGGCAAAACAATTGTTTAATTTTCTTGTTGCCGTACTTCGACTGCCAAACATTTCTCTCTGGTGTGATACGGTTCTAACTCTGAAAAAAGTACGTCATTGTCTGGAATAATAAAGTTCTCTACTGCGACTGCCAAACATTTCTCTCTGGTGTGATACGGTTCTAACTCTGATTAAAGTACGTCATTGTCTAGAATAATAAAGTTGCTCGACTGCGACTGCCAAACATTTCTCTCTGGTGCGATACTGTTCTAACTCTGATTAAAGTACGTCATTGTCTAGAATAATAAAGTTGCTCTACTGCGACTGCCAAACATTTCTCTCTTGTGTGATACGGTTCTAACTATGATTAAAGTACGTCATTGTCTAGAATAAAAAAGTTGCTCTACTGCGACTGCCAAACATTTCTCTCTGGTGTGATACGGTTCTAACTTTGATTAAAGTACATCATTGTCTAGAATAATAAAGTTGCTCTAATGCGACTGCCAAACATTTCTCTCTGGTGTGATACGGTTCTAACTCTGATTAAAGTGCCTCATTGCCGAGAATAATAAAGCTAAAATTTTGAGATATTGTAATCAGCTTCAAAAATATTATGAGATTAGCCGAACTTTTATTGAAAATCAATTGGGCTCTAACTTCTTGTCAGTATATGATTCAGCTCCGGAAAAATAATATATCATGTGACAAAAATTCATACGTTCTGCAGAACTCTAATTAATTCTTCTGCCCGTCGCCTCAAAGTATTGCGTGTTGCAGGAGCCTTCCACTCCCCCTTTACCTCCAATTGGGCTCACGGTGAAAGGCTTCTGGACACCAAATGGATACAGGCCACTTGAGACCTGAATCCATTAAGGGGTTGCTTCATTGATGACTGCTCCGCTTTTCAAGTCGGGAGCTGCGTGACTTCTATTCCTTTCCCTTTATTTTTGGATGGCGTCACTATTCGCCATGCAATGACAGGACAAAAATAATTATTTATAATTTACTCGCACTAAAACAATTATTTGTTCTATGTTATGTCGATGGAAATGTCACGTTTATTCTAGATTGCAGGCCAATGTCCAGCCCAGGTTTGATCGCAAGCAAATGTCCTGCCTATCTCAAAATTGCAAACAAACGTCCTGTCCATTCTAGATCGCATGCTTATGTTCTGCCTATCTTCGATAGCAAGCCAACGTTCTACCAGTCTCGCATCGCAGATGGAAAATCCCGCTATTCCAAGATCGCAAGCCAGTGTCCCACCATCCTTGATCGTATGTAGTGACACGCCCTTCCTAGGATCGCAAGCCAGTGACCCACCATCCTTGATCGCATGTAGTGACACGCTGTTCTTAGGATCGCAAGCCAGTGACCCACCATCCTTGATCGCATGTAGTGACACGCCCTTCCTAGGATCGCAAGCCAGTGACCCACCATCCTTGATCGCATGTAGTGACACGCTGTTCTTAGGATCGCAAGCCAGTGACCCAACATCCTTGATCGCATGTAGTGACACGCCCTTCCTAGGATCGCAAGCCAGTGACCCACCATCCTTGATCGCATGTAGTGACACGCCTTCTTAGGATCGCAAGCCAGTGACCCACCATCCATGATTGCATGTAGTGACACGCTCTTCCTAGGATCGCAAGCCAGTGACCCACCATCTTTGATCGCATGAAGTGACACACCCTTTCTAGGATCGCAAGCCATTGACCCACCCATCCATGATCGCCTGGCACTGGCATGCCCTTCCTATGATAGCAAACCAGTGACCCACCATCTTTGATCGCATGTAGTGACACGCCCTTCCTAGGATCGCAAGCCAGTAACCCACCATACTTTATCGCCTGGCATGCCCTTCCTGGAATCGCAAGCTAATGTCTCGCCTATCCTAGATCGCTAGTCAGTGCGGTGCCCGTCCTGCACCACGTGACAATATTCTGCCCTAAAGAGACTGGCATGACCGCCGCTGGCTCTAGCACGTGGATGACTGCCTACTTTGTCCAGGTTTTTGTCGATGATTAGATAAGTATGATCGATTTGACAAGGGTCGGCGGGGCGTAAACTCGCTAAATGGGCCCAGCATTACCAGGGATGAGGCTGACCTGCAGGGCTAAGGACGAGGGAGCAGGAGAGAGAGGGATCGAAATGGTCTTATAACATTGTTAAAATTATTATCCGCTTCTTTCAAATGTTTATTTAATTTTCACTTCTTCCAAATGTTTCTGCAAATGATGATTTCATTAAATTAAAAACTGAAGAGGCTCGTGTCAAAAAACAATGATCATGAGCTCGAGAAACAGGGTGCATTATATTTCCCGAAAAAAATATGATCATGAACATTGTGTAGTAAATAATGATAACAGATTTCAAATACCTTTATAAAACAATCAAATCCCAGAGCCCGTGATTGCAGAGCTCAGTAACCGTCTTCCCTTAACCCAAGCGTCGCTAACTCAAGCAGGTTTTGTGTAACCTCTCCGAATACTGTTCATTTCGATTCAGGTCTTAGTGATTGCGTTCACAAACTGAGACTCTATTAGGCCCGTAAAAAAAATCAGGCTCGTGATGTAGAATGTCTAAGAGAGCATCATGTATCTGCGTAATTTCTGTAACAAAATATCAAGAAAGGAAATGGTTGTAGTAGGAAATAGAATTTAACGACGACGTTGTCGAGATGAGCGGCAACACACAGGAAATGATTTTAGGACAAAATTTAGTAAAAGGCGGGCCTTAAACAGGGAAGACAGCGTAACTCAGCTCTAGAAACGTGTTCCCCATTAAAAAGTTTAGACTGTGAAACAAATAACGTATCGTGTGGGCACTAGAAAGTGAACATTACCAAAACCCAAAGCTCGCAACAACAGAAGTTGCCCCTCATTACGTTTGAAATATCAAAACACAGACGTCAGAAAGTATGCTTCGACTTGTTTAGTTTTTGCCTTTCACTGTTAGCGTCGTCAGGAGCGTGAGAGTAGAGAATTTGATGGAGTGGTAATTCCCAAACGGTATATTGTGAAGTACTGCAAGCCATCGATGCCTATGCAGGAAATATGTGCAACGGAAAAAATATCAAAATATTTTCCTAATACACTATTATATGTTTCTGATAAACAGGCTATGATCCAAGTTCCATGCCACATTTGTTGGTGTTAGGGATCAGTGAAGTTACAACAGAACTTAGTCCTAGAAACTAGAATACGATGTTAGGGATCAGTGAAGTTACAACAGGACTTAGTCCTAGAAACTAGAATGCGATAACGATACTAACGAAGGTCTCGCCATCATTGAATAGCGCCAACTCGGGGCTGTAGCATTTGCCCTGAACAACAAGAGTTGCATTAGCTTCGGGTGAAGGAATGAAAACCTCACTCGGGTCCCAAACTAAGAAGTGTTATTGTCAAAAGCGAAAGAAAAAGTCTAAATAGTCAGAGATATACTCATAAACATTGAGTTAAGCATAAAAAAATCGTCAAACCTCGTAAAAATTTTACTTCCATAATTAGTTATTCATCTTCGTTCAGATATGAATACAGTAACACACATCCCATGTCAAGTCGAATAGCTTATCGCAAAATAGTAAATATTATTGTTCTATCATCGAAGGTCAACCATGAAAGTTTTTTTGTTATTCGAGTTCGAGTGGAAGACAACTGTAAGAGACGAAGAATAATACACGAGATATTCTACAAATACCGCTGTTCATCTTCCAATCCCACTTCCCCCCTGCCGACCGCCCCTTCCTGTCACTGACATTCTGCCTTCAGTATTCCACCCTCCCTCCCTGCCGCTGTCACTCTGCATATAGTGTTCCCACCTTCCCTTCCGGCCGCTGTCACTTTGTCTTCAGTGTTTCTCCTTCCTGTCGCTGAGACTCTGCCTTTAATGTTCCCTGGCGCTCGCACGTTTTAAAGTTTGATACGAAATGTTTCTTCCCTGGCAACTTCACCTTGATATAGATCACGGCGTTCGAGAGTTATAGAAATTTATGTGCTCACAAGAATCTTAATCAAATGAATTTTGTAACTGACAAACATTATGAAAGTGGAGGAGTTTCAGTAGCACCAGCGCCATTTAATGTCAGCAGTACTAGACCTGGTGACAGTAACATTGTTTCTTTTTGGGGGTAGCACAAAAGCGCTATTTGGCCTCATCAGTACCGGCGTCATCTGGTGGCAGCAGTAGCGGCGACGATGATTGGTGGCAACAGCGCCTGTGCCATCTGGTGACAGCAGTGCCGGCGATAATTGGTGGCAACAGGGCCTGTGCCGACTGGCGGCAGCAGTGCCGGCGATAATTGGTGGCAACAGCGCCTGCGCCATCTGGTGACAGCAGTGCCGGTGATAATTGGTGGCAACAGGGCCTGTGCCGACTGGTGGCAGCAGTGCCGGTGATAATTGGTGGCAACAGGACCTGTGCCGACTGGTGGCAGCAGTGCCGGCGATAATTGGTGGCAACAGCGCCTGCGCCATCTGGTGACAGCAGTGCCGGCGATAATTGGTGGCAACAGGGCCTGTGCCGACTGGTGGCAGCAGTGCCGGTGATAATTGGTGGCAACAGGGCCTGTGCCGACGGGTGGCAGCAGTAGCGGCGATGATTGGTGGCAACAGCGCCTGTGCCGTCTGGTGGCAGCAGTGCCGGCGATAATTGGTGGCAACAGGGCCTGTGCCGACTGGTGGCAGCAGTGCCGGCGATAATTGGTGGCAACAGCGCCTGTGCCATCTGGTGACAGCAGTGCCGGCGATAATTGGTAGCAACAGAGCCTGTGCCGACTGGTGGCAGCAGTGCCGGCGATAATTGGTGGCAACAGCGCCTGCGCCATCTGGTGACAGCAGTGCCGGCGATAATTGGTGTCAACAGAGCCTGTGCCGACTGGTGGCAGCAGTGCCGGCGATAATTGGTGGCAACATGGCCTGCGCCATCTGGTGACAGCAGTGCCAGTTCCATTTGGTGGGCGCATTACTGGCAATGTGCTGGGCAGCTCTTCAATTGAGAAACATGCGCTGAAAGAACCTGTAATGAAGGCGACCTTGCGCGCACAGTCTCCCGCCAATCGATCCTTAGGGTTCGTGATTGCGGTTCTGTGGTCGTTGGAGTTGTGCTTTAACTTGAAAATTTCGTTGATTTGGGTCCCTTTCCTTTTGGGTAACCTGTGTTGTTTAATGGCACCAAACTACCATTGAATTTTGGGAAATATTTTTTTCCAAAAATGCTACGTAACTTTTCATTGGGAGAGAAAATACTTTCAAAAAATAATGGTTGAGTACTGTTTGTCTGTGAAAAATCTTTTATTATGATTATAGCGTGACATAAATACCTACCCAATATTTAAAATTATAAATTGTACCATGCCTAACCGTCAAAACATTGAACTTGTATTTATTTTCGTTTAATGAAATTTTGATGTTAAGCCTAGCTTATATGGCGGCTTTAACGGAACGTGATCAAAATGTTACCTTCAGTTCGTTGCAGAAGAGCTTTCGAATGTGGCATGAAAAGGGTGAAAATAAATCCCCAGAGAAGCATAAGGATGGGAAACTGACTGTTATATCAGACAGGTCGCTAACGATGATTTTAAAAGAGAATTGTGGCATGAAAAGGGTGAAAATAAATCCACAGAGAAGCATAAGGATAGGAAACTGACTGTTATATCAGACAGGTCGCTAACGATGATTTTAAAAGAGAATTGTGGCATGAAAAGGGTGAAAATAAATCCACAGAGAAGCATAAGGATAGGAAACTGACTGTTATATCAGACAGGTCGCTAACGATGATTTTAAAAGAGAATTGTGGCATGAAAAGGGTGAAAATAAATCCACAGAGAAGCATAAGGATAGGAAACTGACTGTTATATCAGACAGGTCGCTAACGATGATTTTAAAAGAGAATTGTGGCATGAAAAGGGTGAAAATAAATCCACAGAGAAGCATAAGGATAGGAAACTGACTGTTATATCAGACAGGTCGCTAACGATGATTTTAAAAGAGAATTGTGGCATGAAAAGGGTGAAAATAAATCCACAGAGAAGCATAAGGATAGGAAACTGACTGTTATATCAGACAGGTCGCTAACGATGATTTTAAAAGAGAATTGTGGCATGAAAAGGGTGAAAATAAATCCACAGAGAAGCATAAGGATGGGAAACTGACTGTTATGTCAGACAGGTCGCTAACGATGATTTTGAAAGAGAATTTAGTGATGCAACCGGATATGATTCAACGTCGCCTAATGCCTTCAGGTGTGTCCAATCAAGAACGGCTGGTCAGAGAAGAAAAATTTTGAAAGCGATGCAACGTGACAAAAAAAAACTTTTCGTTTGGTCAAACGAGGGTTGTTTCGCAGAGGTCGTGGGTCAACAAATGAAGAGTCTAACGGAATTCACCGGGAAACATTCATGAAAGTATCCGAGCATAATTCATGTCAGAAACCTTCTGGTCACATGGTTTGGGCGGGCGCTGTTGCATCAGACGGTTCAAAATTGCCCTTAGTATTCATTTGCAAACGAGTGAATGTATATAAATTTAAAACAAATGAGGGAGCGAAATGTATTACCCTGTTTGTATGCAGCATTTACATCTCGCTCTCTGCACTCTAAACAGGGCCAATCTAACGCAGAGATTTTGAAAGTGACATAGTCTTCCACACTCATTGCGAACAGAATAGTTCAATGGACAACTTTGACTACTTGGTGAGCCTGTTTCAATCTTTTTTCATTTTGTATAAACAATTATTGCACTGAATTACGGTAAAGTAAAATGTACACGTTTGGTCGACCTAGCGTGTTACCCTGCGCATTGGACAGCAATAAGAGCGGTTCCGGTGAACAGTGGGTCCTGCCCCAGACAAAGATGGCAGTGAAGAAAATGCAGCGCTTCGATCAGGGTGAGCAGCGCATCAGGCAGAGCAAGAAGCGCTTCGGGCAGAGATTGCGTAGCTCCGGGCAGAGTGTGCAGCGCGTTGGGCAGCGTCCCAGTCAGCATTGGCAGTACCCTGGGCAGAGTGGGCAGCGCATTGGGCAGCGTTCCAGGCAGCATTGGCAAGTACCCCGGGCAGAGTGGGCAGTGCATTGGGCAGCGTTCCAGGCAGCATTGGCAGTACCCCGGGCAGAGTGGACAGCGCATTGGGCAGCGTTCCAGGCAGCATTGGCAGTACATCGGGCAGAGTGGGTAGCGCCCCGGGCAGTTGGGACTACGCCCCGGTTCAGTGCTCTCGCTTCCAAGGACTTCCGTTTTGAGCTCCGCCTTTGCTCATGAAGCTTGGAAACGGTCGGAAAATCAACTTGACAGACGAGTCTTGGTTGAGTGTTTACCAGCTGGCAGCTACTGTTGTTGGCTGAAAATGATTGGGTAGGAAAGTCCATTTAGAAAATAGCTTTAACTTCAGCAATGGAAAATGTATTCCAGTGGATGTAAGAAACCCAAATTTAGATTATAAAGGACCCAAAGTTTATCTATGCTGTTTAAATAATGTGCCGCATATTTTAACAAGTGGCTGGATTAGGTTACTTACATGACAATTAAAAAGTTTTGATTTAAAAGGCAGACTTGTTTTACCGGTATGATTATTTAGAAATTAAACAACAATCTCCAACACCGATTAAGGACACACGAATACCAGACGATTTGTGTACACAACAGAGCATGGGTGATGCAACGTTCTTGACACATGAGTCAAATTGATGAGCCTGCTTGTGGTCGATGTGAAAGGAGACCAGTTGGATCATCCCCAGCGTCAGCCAACACTTGAACCCTTCTTGGCCCTTTCCACGTACAGTAGCGAGAGAAAATTCGATTATGATTTAAAACTATGTGATATCTTCGATGTTCTTTTTAAGGTCTATACATGAACTCATCGGAAATTTGATTAATATCACTCATTAAGAGGCTTTGTCCACACATAGTACCGTAAGAAATTTTTATATGACGTTAAATTCCACGTGAGGAAGGTCGAATTTGTTTTTTTCCAGTTACAGTCTAACGATAAACGAATATTTTCTTGCTACTGTACGTACTGTGCGTCTTCAGGTCAATTCAAATGATTGAAATGCTGCAACTGAGTCGGAAACATCAGCGTATCATAAAGGGTCTCCCGCTATCTAGACGGTGCCACTCCTTGCTGTCAGACAATCCCGCCCTCCCCGTTCAGTTGCCGCATCCCACAGAGATTGGGGCTCAGTCCCGTAGTCGGTGGCTGATTGCTTCAGCATTGACTAACACACTTCTGACACACCCCAAACCCACTGGGACTGGGGCGCAGTTCCGTAGCTGGAGGCTGATTACTGCACACCTTCCTGGCACACATCGATTGTATGAGATCGCAATGAGATTAGAATCAAAATCTTTTTTTTTTCTAAATCAGACGAGTGTTTATCATGAACGGCAAACAATTCATTGGATGGCACTGTTCAGGAGCAAGGCACTGAACCCTCCGTGCCACCCTGCAAGGAGCAAGGCACTGAGCCCTCCGTGTCACAATTCAAAAAGCAAGGCACTGAACCCTCCGCGTCACCCTTCAAGAAGCAAGGCACTGAACCTTCCGTGCCACCCTTCAAGGAGCAAGGCACTGAACCCTCCGTGCCACCCTTCAAGGAGCAAGGCACTGAACCCGCCGTCTCCTGTCAACCTTCAATGAGCAAGGCACTCAACCCTCCGTGCCACCCTTCAAGGAGCAAGGCACTCAATCCTTCGTGCCACCCTTCAAGGAGCAAGGCACTGAACCTTCCGTGCCACCCTTCAAGGAGCAAGGCACTCAACCCTCCGTGTCACCCTTCAAGGAGCAAGGCACTGAACCCTCCGTGCCACCCTTCAAGGAGCAAGGTACTGAACCCTCCGTGCCACCCTTCAAGGAGCAAGGCACTGAGCCCTTCGTGCCACCCTGCAAGGAGCAAAGCACTGAACCCTCCGCGTCACCCTTCAAGGAGCAAGGCACTGAGCCCTCCGTGTCGCAATTCAAAAAGCAAGGCACTGAACCCTCCGCGTCACCCTTCAAGAAGCAAGGCACTGAACCTTCCGTGCCACCCTTCAAGGAGCAAGGCACTGAACCCTTCGTGCCACCCTTCAAGGAGCAAGACACTGAACCCTCCGTGCCACCCTTCAAGGAGCAAGGCACTGAGCCCTTCGTGCCACCCTGCAAGGAGCAAGGTACTGAACCCTCCCCGTCACCCTTCAAGGAGCAAGGCACT
>SDVV010043203.1:0-10271 GCA_016164225.1 Gammarus roeselii
GGTGCTCGTGTGTAGCCTCATCATTGTTCCCGATGCTCATTAGTGGGCGTGCGACTCAGCCTCAACAATGGTAAGGAAGCCTCATTATGCTGCACCACGGTTCCAGGTTGATGTTCAGTATTAAAGTACATATGTATCAATCGCACGGTTCAAAATACTGAATTAAACAGCACAACACACTCACCTGATGTTCAGTGTTACAGTACGCGGGTATAACACTTCATTATACTGCACGATTGTTCCGCCTGATGTCCAGAATTAAAGCGTATGTTTTCACACGGTTTTACAACTTAAAAGTCTCTTCAGACCTCTACTAAGTATACCTAGTTAAAAAAAAGTATTTCCTAATTTTATGTATATTACCGAAGTTAGAAGAAATAATTTGCCTATATATAGGCAAGTGTGTTCTCCTACCTGCCTATATGAAATTTTGATATTTGACAGCAGAAAATGAAATGTTCAAACAAATAAGTGAATACTTATTTTTCGAGAGGTTCCCTAGGAAAAAAAATGTATGTATCTAGTGAAGGAAATGTACATTGATAGGCATTCATATTCTTCTTCCCTGCACTGTCGTTAGGAAGCGTATAGCCAATTGAGCCGCACGGATATTTTGAATTACTTCTGAATTATGATTATGAGCTGTCCTCTCTTACTACTATTCTCATATTTTTGTTTCGTCGTCCTGCGCCGATCTGGCAGTGTGCAGGTCAAATGATGACTGCTTCCACGCAGCCATTCGGCCTTACAGTCCATGTTCTTCTGTTTTGCGTGTAGAATCAACAAAATGCACGACAAAATCGTGTAATGTCGCCCATGTTCCTGCAATGCCAGTCGAAATTGGGTTGTTAGATCACGACTCGGAACACAGTGGAAGCACATGCAATTTGAAAATCAGGTCACAAACATCATAGATTTCTACACATTTACTTCGAATTAGAGAAAATGTCACATGTGTTGGCTTTCTGTTTAAGGACCATGCCACTACACAAAAATGTGTGTAGTTTCAACACGATATATATTAGCAATGAGGAGCGTGATGACGTGTAAGACCGCTCACATCCCTTGGTTCTCCGGAAGTTTTTTGTTACTCATGGCACTCGGGTGGAATAAATACGTACACGTAAAAACATCTGAAAATGTATTATTTTGTTGTTAAGAATTGCAAACAAAAGTGCCTTCATTAATGCATATAGCCTAGACAGATTTGTCTTCATGATTCCTCATGTGCGGCATATGGTGTATAAAATAGGCTCATAATATCAGCCTGTTTTCATGTTCCCTAGCTACTGTCTATTTATTCGCAGCAAATGATGTCACTTTATCCCCCTTAACGATGGAAGCCAAAGGCCTACACAGCATCATCTAGTGGTTCTGATCGGTCATTATAATGCATAAACCTGATTCAACAAATTCTTTGTAGTTGTAAAATTGTGCCTCACGGAGGGAAACGAAAGCATCTCTTAGCCGCTCGACATGCCTCAGGCACATTATTGCAAGTTTCACGTTATGTCCCCAAACTTGAGGGCAGCGTCCTTCAGGGTTGTACAAGTGAATGATGACTCTGTACATGCGCCTCAAAGGCCTTCAGTTTGTGCTTGCAGACAGCCTGCGCCGCTGTTGGCAGAGGTGCCAAAAAAAAATGCAAAGGTGGTGGATATTCCTGGAAAAAAATTGGAAAACAGGGAACAGCGGGAGAAATCAGGTTTTGAACCTCAAACACACACGGAGATTTCATGCTGAAAGAAAATCGAATTATAATTTTATGTTGAAAGAAAAACACTAACTTTGAAGTAATGCAATTCATTTAGCATATATGTCATTATAAACGATTCATTATTTTGAAATAAATGTCCAATAGTTCCTTTGATAAAATGGAATAATCTAGTTGGGGCCAGTTCAAAGTCATTCCGAGTTCAGAAATGATACATTTGGGCAATTTGGTACGACGGCTGTTTCTCGTTTGTTTGATAATTGGTGCTGAAATAATATAACTCAATAATTAATATTATCACAATAGTATAACTCCTGACGTCAGAATGCTCGAACTAAAATTGTTGCAGTTATTAATATAACCAGACTGGAAATGCTACTAAATCAGGCACGTATCTTCAATGCTACCAATCCTAATAGTAGGTAAGCTCTTTCCGATGTGGTTCAGGCACTTGGAGGGAATGGATGAAGGGAGATCAGAGGAAATGTGATGAGTGCAGAAGTGAGTAACAGTTAATTAAGAGTGAGACCGACGTATGGTTGGATTGATGGAGTTAAGAGACATGCTCGTTCAGATTTGCTCTTTCTTATTACTGATTGGATCCGTCCGGATAACTCCTGCCATACCTCAAACACATATAACTTACCACAATCTCATTCTTCTATCGTCGGCTTATCAAAGTGACCATATCTCTGCCCCTTACAGAAACCTCGAAAAACTACAATCCTATACAATCTTTCCTTCACTTCAATACACAAGGGTCTGCTGCTCATGACACAATTCTCTCCCAAAAATGTTACGCCTTTTATTCACATATAATCTGACTTCGCGTCCAAACCTCAGCTCGTACTAACATTCGAATCTGGTGCATAAGCCCCTCTCGATATAGACAAGGAATTTCAAAATAAATTCTGGAACCGATGTTTTTTCACCTCCACCATTGACTTGTAATTTATTTTTTTCGAATTTTATCCAATCCGTAAATATCGGTAATGTATTTTTTAGAGCGGAAAAAAACGATATGTGTATAGACATACAGCTGTTTCCCCCTAGTTAGTTGGGTGGCTAAGTTAGGCTGACATAGAGGAGGGATTCCCTCAATCTCCCCACCACAAAAATTAAATAGACAGGAATAATATCAAATTGTATCTTCTTTGCTTGCCTGAAATCGCAAGTGAAAATCACCTTGTATGAACTAAAGTTCTCCTGTGACTATCGGATGGTATTATAAGTTTGTTAGTTGTTTCGTTGTCTATTAGACATCTTTGTTCCTTAGAAGGATACGCGGCAAGTGGGATACTAATTGAATTTAAAGGAAAAATATATCACGCAATAAATAGCTGTGTGCTTTCATCTCCTTTGTACAAACATTTATTGATATTCCCTAACAGAAAATCACATGATTGCTTTCACCAGTGGTTCTCCAAATGGTTTACTCCAAAAGAGCAACGAATCTTATGTGGCTATGCGAGGAGCCTACCTAAATATTACATTTGTTTCGTATTAACTGAAACCGCTGATCAGTTTAGGACAATAGGTTTGTACGTTCGATAACTAAAATCATTTCATTTACGTTCGGAATTAATGCTATGAGCACAAATTGGTTACTTGAAAATATTACTGGTTCGGCACCGATGACGTGACATGCAGGTTGATTAGGGCCAGGTTACGACAGCGCATGTGACAACTAAGTCAACATTTAAATATTTTGGTATACCAGATCCTCATGCTGAGGTGATTCCTCTCGTATAGTCATTAGCCGACTATTACATCACTCTACTTTATAGATGAAATTTCGTCGCATGCCACTCATGAAAATGTTTATCTTCAGAGGTAAGCCACCATCGCCTAACACCCTTGACAAGTTTTGATTGTAAAGGTAAACCTCCCCAGTCGAGAACCAGAGTCATTTTTTTCTACACGTTATAAAATGATTTTTCCTGGGAATAGAGTTTTTTTATTATGAATTAAGAAAGCTTATGTTATGGGATTGACCATTAGACCGCACGACTGACGATGGGAAGATAGGACTAAAGTTCGATTCTGGCGTGTGTTGTCTCATAGCAAAAAGATGGATTCTCGCTGCATCTGTTCGGTACCAACGGTTGCAAGTGTAATCGATTCATTTTCATACATGGAACAAAGCTTCGATCTCTTTGTAGCTTGATAAACTAGTGCTATCTGCAAACATCTCTAGGCCTGGGCAACAGAACGAAATGCCATTCTATGATTTTTTTGTATATAAAGACGCTGTTTTCAACGGATGCCATCTCACTGCACAACATCTTCCCATAACCAGAAATATAAGGATACTCGAATAAATTTACAATTAGTCATTTAGTTATGTAACTTGTGGGGTGAACTTACTTTGTGTCTCACTTAGATAGAAAACCATTTTTACCTGTACATTTAAGTACTTACAGTATATTTTACACCATTCTTCTGTCGACCCTATGGAACGCATTCTTCAAATTTGCGAACGCACATCATACACCGTCTTCCTTCGCAGTGTAATTCTCGCTCACCGACCTTCTGACAATATATAATCCATCCACTTCCCAACACTACTAACGCAACACAGCTCGTCGCCGGCTGCACCTACCGCACTATTTGTAATCCACATAATCAGATCATTCGCATGTTTTTTAACCAAACACACAGCAGACTACTATCACTGGAAATAGTGGGGTCATTCACGTTGTGTTTGTTCTTACACAGAGGAACAATAAGCGCAAAACCATTATCAACCGGCAGAACACCCCGCGCGATAAAATACATTCTGAAACCTCCCCAACCAGTAAATGGCAGTTTCTCAAACCATCGTAAGTTAACGCCGGCATATCTGGGCTTTTCCTGCTTTCATCAACTGAACTGCTTGAAGCCTCTAAGCTTTTGTAACAACCTTAGACATTTTTTCTATCAATGCGTCATCCATAAATCACCACCAACACCAGTATTTATTTAAACAATTATATCATCCTCAGAATTATAAACTCTTCAAATACTCAGTCTACCAGTTTTCGTAATGCCGCCCCTCCCCTAAACAAATTTGGTCAATTACAATTTTCAGAATCATACAGCCACGTATTTTTCATCAGTTGGTCACCATTTGTCACCTCCTGAAAGTTATCTGTCACAGTAGATGATCAGAAATCGATTAATTGTGACATTTCCCCATGAATTCATCTAAATGCGGAAATACATTTTCTGCTAACCTCCATCTCGTTCATTTGCATTTCACCGTTGGAGGTTCTTTCCAGTTTCCAGACGCTCTTCTCTGATCGCCAATTGCTGACGGATGCGATCCCAATGAGATCGGTTATAAAATGAAAGCAAAGTTTGCGTTATTCTATTCTAAGAATTAAGGTGTATATTACCAGATTTCCATGTCGTTCCATTTCTGAAATCTGGGACTGCTGGTTCGGAGCTAGTCAACTCCGAGACATAGGCAGTTTCGTTTATGAAACTGCTTACGTCAGTTCCATTAACTATGAAAAACGAACTTGTAGACGACTTACAAATTTTGAAGTACGACGACGCCCTCTTCAACAACTAAATTTCGATCTTCAGAACGGCTCAATGACAATCTAATTTTATTTCAATGATGGCGTGGAGTCTATTTTCATCTGGCAACAAAGGCTTCTAGAAAGTTACAGACCGTAATGAACGTTTTTCAGCCTTCATGCCATGGACATCTCCAATAAAACCGAAAGTGTCACATTATGAGAGAAGAGTACGGTGGGTGACAATGGCGGTCACCCCCTCCCTCAGGGAATTATCCAAGCGTCAGTATCTGTTTCATCATGTATGTGACGAGTCAGATGATTTTTATTGATAGCCACCGCTCTTAAGTGGCGTATCCACACCGTGCGGAGAGAAAGCTGTTGTGTCTGGTTTCTATGATCATTTGCAACAGGATACCTTTCCATTTTGATATATATGTGTTCTTGTCATGTATGTGAGTGTATTATAGGAGTTCGAGGTGCATCTTGCTGCCGGCCACCTGCGTTCAGCGAGATTTTTGAGGAGTTCGAGGTCATCTTGCTGCCGCCCACCTGTGTTCAGTGAAATTTTTGAGGAGTTCGAGGTGCATCTTGCAGCCGGCCACCTGTGTTCAGTGAGATTTTAGAGGAGTTCGAGGTCATCTTGCTGCCGCCCAACTGTATTCTGGGGGATTTTTGAGGAGTTCGAGGTGCATCTTGCAGCCGGCCACCTGTGTTCAGTGAGATTTTAGAGGAGTTCGAGGTCATCTTGCTGCCGCCCAACTGTATTCTGGGGGATTTTTGAGGAGTTCGAGGTGCATCTTGCAGCCGGCCACCTGTGTTCTGAGGGATTTGAGAGGAGTTCGAGGTGCATCTAGCTGCCAGCAAGCTGTGTTCTGTGGGATTTTAGAGGAATTCGAGGTGCAACTTGAAGCCGGCCACCTGTGTTCTGATTTTTTAGAAGAGTTCGAGGTGATCTTGCTGTCGGCCAAATGTGTTCTGGGGGATTGGGATTTGCGTCTGTATCCGTGGATATATTTTCTCTTCTGTACGATTTTATTTGCCTTGAGGTTGTTTCTTCCAAACAGACATTTTGATGATGGTTTCACCGAGTCTGATACCTTTTCCCAATTGGCCATTTTATCAAACTTTCCATTGATTTGTATAAGTAAAATAGGAATTTTAATAGGGACGGTAAATTCTTGCATTCTGATTTTATGATTAATTAATCCATGGCATGGATCGATATTAACATAATAATGTTCGTATGAATGTAAATCAATCTTATCATTGCGTTACCATAGTTCATGCATATTTTTTTGTAGATCGAATTTTGAAAGAGGTTCACTGTGTCACGACGTTTCAGCAAAACACACTTTGTTCCAAACGTGCATTTTCCAGGCATACTTGTATCGGTGTACATGATATCATATATTGTTATCGCATGAATTACACATGCCATGCAAGTTATCTTTGTGAAGTAGGCTTATAATTGAACAGATCACGCTAGTACACCTTTTGCCTAGTAAGGCTGCTCACAAATGCCTGCATGTGATGTTTTGATAAGCTGAACAGGTCAGATAGAGATACTGAGACCTCCGCAGTACACTGTCGGCCTGTATTTGCCCACATGTGCTGGCACACGCAATCATTTCGATCGCTGTCAGTGGATAGGTGCACGCATGTTAGATGAGGCTCTCCTACCCGGTGGCATTCTTCAATAATTGAAGGAACACAAACACGATTATTATGTTATGTCATTCCATATGGGCTTAGGTATAGAGATGTTAATTTTGAGAAACATTGTTGTTTTACTGAGTGGTCAGTAACCCACGACCGCATTAAGGGTATTTTTTTTTAATTTTGTTTATTCGAATACCAGTATTATTGGGCTCACAGCCTTTTCCGGAATGTTCATTGTAAACCTAATTTTTATTTTAGAATCTGCCAATCGAAATCTGACTAAGGTATTTGCAGCCAAACTCTATGTTTTAATCTTTACTCGAGTGTTTTATCGCAATTGATTTTTTTTCTGGTCGGTTCACTAGCTTTATAATCTGTTGAGACTTAATTATTAAATCTCAGATTATTATTTCAACAATCGAAATGTTAATATCTACTTATGCAAACTTTTTCAAATGTACTGTCTCCTATATTCTATTCCTTTTCAGTTTCCCATCTTTTCAAATTAGTAACGGGGTAAAATATTGTTCTGAGTATTCAGAATGTATTCCGAATGTGTCTTGCATATTGTCATGTGTTTTGTAGCTTTGTTATTTAATTGATTTAACGATTTCAAAAGGCTACACTTGTATCATTAACATGATCAACAATGCGAAGCTTTGCTTCCACGATGAAGTACCTTTGAGGGTCTTACGATTTAGGCTAGCATGGGAGTTGATATTTATGAACGAAGGATATTTATGAAAGATACAGCATATTATGTAGACGTATGTCAACCGTCAATGTGAGATGCCTGTACTGATTTCGATTCTGATTTGGAGTTGCATTTCCAGATTGACAAGGTTTTTCGCTGACAAAAAGTTAAGTCGTTTTAAAATATATATATATATATTCAAGCTAAGCACATTACATTTGTGTCCTAATATAAGCAAAAATTACAATTATAGGTGGAAAAGTTTAGCAAATGGTATTGGCATATAAATTATGCCACAATATTTTTTGGAGTATAAACATTTCTTTTATTTGCTATTGCAGCAATGAGGTGACAGATGATGACCATTTTCAATTATAATTCATAACCAATTAGTAGTATGTAAGCCGATATATCAAGTTGAAGCTGGGAATACTACTTTTATTCCCCACTCGAGTAAGATTTCCATTTGCGCTTAATGATTATCTTGTAGCCGCCATATTGCCAGTTGCCATGTTTTCAAATCCGTTCTAATAACTCATTATCATGGGAACGATAATGAAAAATATATTGGATTTTTTCTAAACAAAAATTATGATCCTAAGCCCATTATTGAAATAACGATTGATGACATCATGTCGAAATTATGTGTTCTTTGTTCATCCCATCAATTCGCATAAGCACCGGAAACAATGGAATACTGTTATTAAAAGGCAAACAAATCAATATCCACGGCAGAAATATGACACCGCAACATTTATTATAATGTACGCCTTATGATGGAGACTCAGAGATCCAAACTGCGAATTTGTTTATATCTGAAAAAAGTTGAAACTATCAACTCAAATCCGATGCTGAATTGTGAATTATTATAAGTTGAAAAATTGAACCTGTAATCCCAATTTGTCATCTAAATAATAAAGAACCTGCGGCTTTAGCCACTGGTCCCCTTCTATGCCCCCGGCCTAAAGTCATCATCAAGAAGCGCTTAACAATACTCCTCTTGAAGACATTACAGCTTTGGTCTGCAAAAGAAAGGAGGCAAAATGCGAGCAACACCTCATCATTATCTGGATACGAGCTAATCCCTCAACAATGGCAAACAGCTCCCTCAACCACGCGGGTGGAAATGATAACACAGAATAAGAGGGGATGTTTTAGCAATGGTCTCATCGAGAGACAGGAACGTTTGTCAGACGAGGGTAACATCAAATTGGGTACACAATGCTTCCTGGAATGACGTAGCCTTTGCGCAGTCACCCGAATGAGCCGAATACAATGAGTTAAAATTGTATCAACAGTTGCTATTTGGTTTCAGATGGCGTTGTTTTCCTGTTGACTACTTTAAGTATTATTTGGGTATTTGGCTAATCCAGCTGATGGGATAACCAATCTAGAAAAGTTATAATACAACTAATTTCCAGATTATATATGATGAGGAAGGCTTCGACTTTTGTCACTCAAAACTAATTTATATGTAACATTACATCATATTATCAATAACCATGTGTAAATCAGGTCACGCTCGGAAAAGTTATTAAGTAAAACACTGTACACCTCCGTTTGATGCAGCCGCCCCTGCTTGATTTTGGCATAATTGAAAACGAATTTACAGGCTGGTAACGTCCGTGGAAGCATGTCTCTAGATGTATAATAACTGGTGATGCGTTGCAGGTTTCACGTTGTTAAAATATGTTCATTTTTAGCTCTGTAAGGTCGGAAGAAATATGTTTTGTATATATCATATTGATGCATCATACAAAATGAATATATCAATAAATAAAATCTTATGCAGTAATGAGGAAACAATGATTCCTGAGAAACAGTTCTAGTTGGGTTTTCCGTACAAGAAACCAATAGGTTACACTTGTTTATTGAATCCTACATTTTTTATTATATGACAAGCAAAGAAGATTATTTGTCTTGTACTGATAAATCCTCTGTGCTGTATATTTTATGACGAGGCTACGTTGAATAGAGAGTTAAATTCTCCCCAATCCGTATGCCAACAGTTCTGAAGCGCTAATGGAGGAAGAATTAATAAAGACTGCCAATAGTCCTAATCCTGGACCAGATATGATTCGGACAGAGGCACGGACACTTGAATATTGGTATTCCGATTATAAGTTCCGAGTTTTCTCATCTCGCAAAATAATCATTTTCTGATTGATACATAAGCAGATGCAGACGGAGGCCGAACAACCGAAAAGGAGGTCGACAGAATTACCCGAACAGAGGTTATGATTGATACATATGCAGATGCAGACGCAGGCCAAATAATCCAAAATGAGGTAGGCCGTTGGGATAGTAGGATGCACCTCGCACTATCCTTGTGTACTCAGGGGCAGGCAAAACCTTTGCCTGTACCGATATAGGGTCGGGCCAGGACTCCACAACACACACTTTGGATCATAATGAAGGTTTGAGACCAGGGACAGCAGCAAGGCCCGACTGCATCTGCTCTTTTACCTATGCTGAGTAGTAGTTTTTAGGTCCACCCTCACCCATGTCTATCGCGTTTCTCAACGAGACACCATGGATGAAAGAGTTATTCAGGGACGCGTCAGAACTCATGTATTCACAATCGATCCTCACTCGCCCCTGTCATTTATACGCTTTCTCGCTACATCGCACATAAATACTTATTTAATAGTTAGGTGGGCTTATCATACCCAACCTAGACTTAGATTACAGTTGGTTC
>SDVV010043204.1:0-10271 GCA_016164225.1 Gammarus roeselii
TACATGTATAGATATAATTGCTGCAGTGTCGTTCATTCACGAAGTGACGATAAAACTGATACTAGGGATTATCAAATTATCTCTGTTCTCCCTTATTTTTTAATATATGAAATTAAAATTCACAAACAACTTTTCCGTTAATTGATTGTAAAACAGTATCCTACATACATACCTGTATATATTCCTATCCCATATAAATGCAAGTTAAGCTATTATAAATCATGTGTAATACCTATATAGCCACATAGATTCAACCTACATTGGATTCTTTAAGTTTTACGACTTCCATAAGCCATTTTGTCTCTACAGTATAAACTATTTAATTATATTATCTAAACTGAAGTCTTATAGCATGCGAGATATCGGGATTGTTTGGTTCACTTGCTATCTGTCCAACCGCAAACAATATGTAACTGTAAACGGGATACAATCTGCTATGCTCAATATTAGTCATGGTGTTCCTCGGGGTTCTATTTAAGGGCCCCTTCTTCTTGTAATTTTATTAGACGATATAGATAACGCATAGTGTTTTGTCCTATATGCATTGTTTTCTAATGATAGTACCCGAACTACATGCATCTCTTCAAATATTATGAAAGAATTTCCTGACACAATGGAGAAGGAGTTCTATCATGTAAATAAGTGGCTTACTGCAAACCTAATCGAAATCAATGTCAAAAATCTAACTATACCGAGTTATCTTATAGAAGTAAAATCAGTTAACCACTCATAGGAATTGGAAGGATAGAATTCACGAAATCGACAAAACTAAATTTCGTGTGGCATATTTTTATAAAACTGTAGCATTCAAAACACACATTGACAGAATGTCATCCAAGTAGAAATGATCTTGAAGCATCTTATTCAAGTTATATATAATCCTCTCTCCAACTGTACTTGAAACCTTTTATTTCACATTGTTTCAGCTATTTGAAGCCTGGTATGAAACAGATACAAATAAAACGAAGACAATGTGTTTACTGCCAAGGAAAGCCATTGCAGCTATAAATACTCTTCCATTCAATTATCACACTAATTATCATTTTAAAGACATAAATATCAAGAAACTGGAAGATCAATACAACTTCAAATTGCATACACGCATTCAAACCTATAATAATTATTTATTCAATTAAATTAGGCAATTCTCGGATGTACGCAATTGTTACATAAGATCTGCTAATAACCTTATAATAACCCGTAACAACTAATCATATGGCAAATGTATTATTCATTTTAACTGTGTTGGCATTGGGAACTCACGACCCCTTGTGTCCCGTCTAAATATCTCTCTCACAGTCTTCAAGTCATGAATGAAATAGTTCTACCCATCATCTTACTAGCCCAATATTGAGGTATTGTCGCTTTGTAAGTTTCTACTGTCTCGCAACCAAGTCCGAATTTGTGAATGTTGTTAGAAGCAGATGAATCACCCGTGCGACAACGTTGTGATGTATTGATGTTTAAAGTTTCATCGTAAATTGATTGTACTCGCATGTCAACTAGTGTCAAGTAACGACTAATCTCAGCGGCTTTCCAGCTGGTGTCTACGTTTAATAAATCAGGAAATATTTCTTTTGGGTCTTCTAGGTTTAGTCAAAATCGATAGGTTAGTAAGTTAGGATAAGGTTGACACAAAGGCTCTTCATAGCTTTAATACTGCAATATTTTTATAATATTATAACCATACAATGAAATCATAGCATGAAGCTGTACATTCTTATTGTAATAAACTGTTGAACTGTTTAAATTTTGATGATTATTTGAACAAAGTAAATACAAAATCGTTGACTTACAAATGGCCAACGAATTCAAGTGAAGATGAATTTTCCTACTTTCTACCCGTCATATTCAAACACGCATTCTTATTACTCTCTTAGTTTAAAGCTTTGCTGTATAAATATTAGCAAAGCTTTCAAAAATGAGTGAATTTTTACTCAATAATATTATTATTTTAACATCTTTAGTATGCTCAAAATTGCGTCATTCAAAATTGTACATCATTCGTGCAGCTGTCCTGGGGCGAAGCTCGGAACTGAGATGCGCTTACGTTCTTGGATGAATCATTGATGCGGCTAAGTCCTGGGGTGCAGCTTGGAACAGAATTGCAATGGCTGATCCCAAAGCTTACGCATGGCGTCCAGTGGCGGCAAAGTTCTGCATAATACAGCATCTAACCACATGTACTTAGTAATTCGTCCGAATCTACCTCGAGGAAGATGGACATAGTAATGGGAGATGTGTTTATTGACTTAATTTGGCCCAGCTGTGAGTGGCGGGGGCGGTAGGCGTCCCCAGCAAAGATTGCGGTTCAGTACTGGAAACAGGTTTAGTTGGGCGCTAGGGAGGGAAGGGGAGGCTGCACTCGACGGCGGTTGGTGTTTGTAGATGCATCGCCAGGTTTGAATCTATAGCTTGGTAGTGCTGATACTGGACACACTTGTTGGATTATTGTCTCTAACACACTGTGGATGGACTAGCAAGTGGTCGTGATCAGTGTTAGCTAACACTGTGGATGGACTAGCAAGTGGTCGTGATTAGTGTTAGCTAATGTGTGGACGGATATTGAGTTAGGAGGAATCTAACGTTTGATGGTCGAACTCAAACTATATGAAAGAAGGTGCTTGTCCAGGAAATTCCCTCAGGGTATAAGGTGGCGAGTAGTCGGTTAATTTTTCATGGTTAGCATAACACGATTCAGCATTACTGAGCATTGTGCATCACCTCCTCGCCCCTCCCACCCCCTGTCATGCGTCTGTACTTGTGACTTGTGATTCGGAAGTAATTGATCATAGGGATAGCAATTTTTCTGTGTCTTCACCGAGTTGTGGGAGTGACCGGCTCTATTGCGTTACCGTGCACTTGGTTTAAGTTCCTTGTATGCCACCGATCAGCTCTTATAAGACACACCAATGGTGTGGCCTTAACTTGAGATGTGGTAGATGCACCGGGTCTGAATGATCTATAGGCCCGTCGCACCTTTTTTTCAGATAGCTGCAACTGTTTTATATTCCAACGGGCAGTTGGCGCACGCTCGATCCTACCTAATATTTGACTACGAAGCAAGTTTTCACCCCCAGCAGCAGCTGGCTTAGGCAGTGTGATGTCACATCAGATGTACCAATTGGGTTTAGTAGGAAACAACTCTGTGTGTATAAGTATCAGCTTTGAAATCTTAGCGGGTCAGTCGACGCCGGCTCTGTTTAACAGAGCTGCCGTGACGACCATCGGGAGAACATGAATGCATCCAACACTTGGAGCCGCCTTCTTCACTTCTCCTGTCCACCAAAGGTGGGCTAAGGCTGATGTCTCTAGGTGGTCGGGACATGATTTTTATTAATGAAGAAAAATTACCATACAACTAAAATCATTGCTCCACAATCCTGTGGCCCCACTCTTATCAAAGGTTATTTCCACTAAGTAGTGATGCCATGTAGTAAATTACTAAGTCCCCGCCATCTAATCATTGCCGGTATATGAGCTCTATGAGGCCCAGAGCATGTTATGAGTGACAATGCTCTACCGCACACAGCGAGATTTTTTTTCAATTTCCGTCTCATCTCGAAAGTGAATCAGAAAGATGGGAACTCTAATCATTAACGTATCCTATAATTGACAAATTCGAAGGTTGGCCAGAAAACGTTTCGAGAAAAAAGCACCAGATACTTTCGAATATGACTACTTTTGTGTAATTTTCTGAAGCGTTTCAAGAAATGTTTTTGATTTTTTAAAGCTGTATCGGAACATGGGACGTAAAATCCAATAGAAACTCCAATAAAAACTGTTTCGCGAATGTAAATGCATGGAATGTAACCCGCTAAATTATGACAACCGCAGTTACTGAATTTTTCCATCTGTCAAATATGAGTCCCCTAATCACAATATAGAACATTCTGACGGCATTGGAGTTTTCCTAACATGACGCTTAGCAGAAAAACATTACGAATTATGTCATAAACAAAAGTGTTCAAGCCACCGATTAAGTTTTGTCATTTTGAAGACCGTCTAAAACGTAAAAATGCGGAAAACATATATAAATAATGAACGTGAGAATCACCTAATTTTTTTATTGACGAAATCATTAAAATATGTTGAAAATTGTCAACGATAAACAGATACGTGTCAGCTGGCATTTCTTCGTTTGGTGTGACACTAAACTTTCGAACTGGTGTTTTTAGAAATCTTGGTTAAGTTCTGATGCACTATAGATGCCAGACGCATTTTTTTGCGTTTATGTTTCAATATCACTTAATTGAGATTGTGTGTTGCTAAGTATGTATATACATACAGCTGTTTCCGCTAGACTTAAAGGAAACATTCATAGTTACACGCGTACCTGAAAACATGCAATTGTTTATGCAGGGATAAGGGAAACAAACACGAAAATACTCTATTTCAGCAGTCCATTTTACTTTTAAACTGTTATCAGACTGATTCGATATCGGGACATAAAGGTTTGCAAATTTGATTTCTTTTTCAGGGCTTCCCTCAAAATGGATGTTTTTCTAATTATCTCTATACTGTTTGGAGCAATTATCGGTAAGAGTGCTTCTGATTCACCTAAAACCACGTACAATGATTCTGATGGTTCGTCGAGTCCGATGATGGGGGCGTCCAAGGGGCGTTCTTCGAATTTCTCCCACCCCATTCTAGAGACGGCAGAGAAAAAGAAGCACCTCATCTTCGCGCTGGAAGAAGAAGAAGAAGAACGAGACAAAACTTTCCTGTCAGTCGACCAGTTCTCTGAACAAAACGAAGAAAACCGAAGAAATGAAGACCAGCGGTATCACTACTCCTCCATATTGGATGACCAGCCGCAGATGGTCCCTTCCTCTGTGGACCAACAGTCGGTCAACGGCACCCATGGAGATCCCAAGCAACCCTCCATCGCGCCCTCCAATCACAGCTACATCATCCCAATCTTACTGTGTCTCGGACTCTTGCTTGCTCTTTTAATGCTCTTTACTCAATACTTCAGGTGGACGGATGATTGTGGCGATCACGCCACGGATTATAATTTCTTCTTCTTAAAAGCCCGAGCTGCTGAAGTTTCTCCTGCTCCAGATGTTTGATGAACCGGTTATTTCGTCTGGTTGAAAATTAATATTATCGAGGTTACGAGCCCTTTTCCCATTTTGGAACTAGACTTTGTCATAATGTATATACAAATGTTCAATAATTAAAATATCCTGTTTAATAATTTAGCTGTCAATACAGTCTTCTGCAAAAAAAATCATAGAATCTAATGACTACTAAACACAACGCTTCGACACTTACTAATTTTCATCGCCAAAGCTTCAGAATAGAACTTGTAAGTGCATAACACGACGACACTCGTTAGGTAAATTAGAACCCAATAATATAATTATGAAGACGCTACAAGTAGCAAAATGTCTGAAAACCTTTAAAGTATTCGCTGGAAGGGCGTTGCTGAACTCGGGAGTTGCTTTTTATCTCATTTGTGTATGCATTGTGATGATGTGTTGGTGTTTAATAACCGATATTCACTAAGAACGACTGAATGGTCGAATAATGTGCAAGGCTTCGCTATCAGCGATACTCTGTGGTTATAAGCTGAACAAAGCTGTAGCTGTACATTGCTAATATTCCTTCCTAATTTTCCAAGCCCATGAATAAATAAGTTACCAAAACGTATTTAAAAAATATTAGGTTATTGAAGTTCGAATTCGATAAATAGAGAGATTAAAAATCGACAAACGTTGACCCGGAATAGCATCGCTTGGTTACCGTCACAGTTCAACTCCACAAACATTTACTACCAGTGGCGCCTTTTTGATCATTGTTCTCCTACTATGAAGCTTGTGATCGATGTTTACCGCGCTATTTATTGCTCACCAAACACAAGGAACATCCGCAACTCGTTCACTGGTGCAAAAACGCTCTTCGTCATAAGCGTTGATAACAATATAAAGGCCTACAGATACAGCCAAACGACTCCAGTTGACTCATTAAATGTCGGTACTCTCAGGAAACACGACTCACATAAATATTCTACAGAACACATGTCAATAATGCTAAAATATTCTGTCGGGAACTGTATTGTTCTTATTATCTTGATGTTACTGAACTGTATCTGTAACCGAGTAATGGTATTGCATAAACACTGTAAGCAACTGTTGATCTAAACAAATAGTTTGCGGTCGTTGCCTATATTTCAAAACCAAAATTGTTTGATTCGGAGTGTGGATAATTGTTACCTTTCGAATTATAGCAAAAACACCACATGACTTTTTACCTAAATTTCGCTGATGGGACACTCGTCACGGTTTTTTTTTCCCTAGAGTTTGAAGATGAAGCTTACTCGAGGGAAGTTGCATCGACGTATAAGGTCTTATAATCATTTTCAGTGATTTTTTTTTCTTCAAAACAGTTATGCTGATATAATATGTCAAAAAACTTATTGCAATTGTTTGGAGAAAATAAAACGTTAATGCCACAAGATCTCGAAAATTAAGAGTTTGCAAAGAACGTTGCATAGGAAAAGAATAGAAAAAAGGAAAAAAGTAAAACACTTTGTTCAAACATGTTAGTGGGAGAGTTGTTGCCACAACGAACGAACAAACAAATCAACAGTGTATTTTCCTTATGTCACTGAAAAAATATCCTTGTGTTCTGTTGACAGAATGATACTATTGATGTTTTGTGCGAGCCAACGAATTTTGTTTTTCACGATCTGTTTCTTGTTCATCAAATTCAGTTGTTTCACTCTGACAGCCTCTGCAGGCAAGCAAGTAATAGAGTGGTGTATTTCTTCTTGAAAGAGGATACGGTCGCGCAATTTTGAATATCGGCCGGTAGATTGTTGAAAAAATTTGGACCTGGAATAGTGAAAGTTTTAGAGCCAGTCTCTGTTCTTCTGCACTCAGTGTCAATACTCTTTTCGTTCCGTGTAGATCGGTGATGGGATGCGTTACGCGTTGATAACACAATACCATTTGAACATGAGAGCAAATTATGGACTTTACAAACTCGTACAGCTTCACTGAGCTCTAGTCGTTCATGAATGTTCAATCAGCCAAGTTTTTGTAGGATTGACGTTTCATGATCACTCTTTTTAAAGTTACCGCCATGGGCTACCTTTTCGGTGAAGTTTATGCTGCGTTAAATGTCTGAGAGTAGTGTTTTCGTGCTCTTTCCCCATATTGTAGGGCAGTAGTTTAAATGTGAAAAAATCAGAACGTTGATCACAAGTAGTCTACACTTAAAGTCGAGTTGTTTTTCGTTTTGTGTAGAAATATGAGTGTGACATTTAGTTTGGAACACAGTTTCCAACATTATGTCCTAAAGTCATATTAGGATGAAGCCAAACTCCCAGACTTTTGACTTTGTTATCCAGAGAGATTTTTGGGCTCATACAGTTATTACCAAAATTCTCGGGTGCTCTCATTGTGTTTGCTTTTGATCCCGGGAGAATGCACTGGGTCTTTTTTGCTTGAATTTTGAGTCCATCTGAAGAATACCAATTAGTTTTGTGGTTCAACGCAGTTTCCGCATCATCCTTCAGCTTTTGAATTGGATTTCCGGTCTCGCGAACAACAACTGTACATCATCATCATATATTGCCATTCTGGTGATGTCTAGAGGGTTTCCACAGTTAATGTCATTAATAAACAAAAGGAAAAGAACCGGTCCAAGAATCGATCCATGTGGAACTCAAAATTTTACCGCTCTAGGAGCAGATGTATTCTCTCTGTCTAGCACGACAGATTTGAATCGATGATTGAGGTAATGATCTAAGCCTTGTTTTCTTGTTAATGGTAGAATTGTTTTTTAGAAACTTATGTGTGGGCTATAGAGTAATATTGACCAGCAATAGGTCATTAGTTCAAAGTTGATTACCCCATCAAGACAAAAACTCGAGTTGGTCTAAATGCTTTTATGAAACGGCGTCCATAAGTTACCCGTGATGTGATAGCCATATCGGAGTTGCCAATCGTGACCGTACGCCGATATCTATGGAGTTATTCCGGCTCTTGAATGACATGGCATTAATCAATAATAGTCGTATGTGTTAGACATGAACAATTCACGGCGACCGTTGCTTGATCATTGCAATACCAATCGTTTTGCAAACGTCTATTAATACCATCCCACTTCCAGCAGAATGGTTCGTGTGCATGAGTTTGCGTGATGAGCCATTGTGGAGCATGAGTGTGCTTGAATGGTTCCTGACGAGGTTGTAGTCATAATGATGCTAAAAATATATGAACCATTGAGTTACTAATTTTTGATCTGTGATTTGGGTAGTATACATAATTTTTATAAAAAATGCTGTATTTAAAACAGATTCCAACGTCGGCCAAAATTTGTTATTTTAATTAAATCAAGTTTAATAGAGTAAAAAAGAGGAAGCTTACTTCTGAACTATTTTTTTCTCAGTATTTTCAATTAATGCCACCACCAGTTGCTCTTCTGCATCCAAAAACGGTAAAAAATATAAATTACAGAGTATTTTTTTTTATCCGGGTTAGGGTTAGAGTATTAGGAGTCTCACACCCTGTGTTCTATTTCAGAATTGGATCCCGATATGATAGAATAAAGGACAGCTCATTTAGAGTACTCTAATACGGGTGTCAGAATGAGCTTATACATTTACTCTCGAATGATGTAATTTCTCAATAATCTAGAAGGGCAATGCAATTACGCATATCTAATTGAAACTGTGTCTTCTATATCTAAAGTATTAGGATTGCTTACGTGTATTCTCAGAAGTTTGAAGTTCAATTTACCGTGATAGTAATATTATATGTAATAGTGTATGTGTAATTGAAACTGGCGACTGTTCCATAGGCACTTGATCCCATACAACGTGTCATCAAACCTGCCTTTGCATCATACAGTGAGTGTCATCTCGGAGCGTTACAATTCTCAAGTATTCTCAATGTTCTTGTATGTGTTAAATTCATTACAACGTAGAGCGCTTAACTGTAAACAAAAGTATAATCGTGCCAGGTGATGGGCAATAAAAATATGATAGGGTCTGAATTAACGATACGACCTTTTCCTACGGGTTGCAATATTGTGTACAAATTACTTGATATTTTAAACTTTTTCAAATTTATTTATGAAGTTCAACAGGTGACATCCTGATGTCACTTATTAATTATTGCAGCATATCTTATGAACAATTCAAGAGAATAAATACCACAAATTAATTCATGTATTTTTTTAACAAAAGTAGACTTTGCTTATGCGTAGAATTTTCTAGATTTTTGGGGACGTTTCGCTCTACTTTTTCGGATAAACTAATTTGTAAATCGTATTCTTTAAAGCGTTTCTATAGACCGATGAATATTTTTCCGAATATTTTCAAATTAATCGGTCTATAAGATATTCTATAAAAATTATGACTAAAAATGGGATTTATTAGCCTGTGAAAAGGTACCACTGAGCCACCACTTGAATTATGAAATTGGTTGACTGAATAATATACGAGTAAGAAAGATCCCTTATTAAAAGAAGAAAATCTACGCGTAAACAAGGTCTATTGCTATAAGAAGATAATCATCGAGTGAACAAGGTCCATTGGTAAAGGAAGATAATCTACGAGTGAACTAGGTCCATTGGTAAAGGAAGATAATCTACGAGTGAACAATTTTTATTGTAAAACGATAATAACCTAAGAGTTAGCAAGGCCCATTGTTAGAGGAAGATGTTACTGCAATTTCAGAAAATAGTTACAAGAAATAATGTAAGTGCATGAACAGGAATATGAAAACTTCATTCCGATGTGGTACACACCAACGTGAGACACACCACGTGGGACACACCAACGTGAGACACACTGTTATGATTGGCCTCATCTGGCACATGTTTATATACAAAAAGACTTGTAACGAACACTATTTTATCGAGGGGTGCGTAGAGTGTGTCCCTTGAAGCGGCGCAGGACTTAGGCCTATTTAACTTTTAGCTCAAATTTCATGGATGTCCCTTGCCTGGCATATATTAATTCCCCTCCGATGTTTGTTTTTACTGAAGCAGGTGGCCTTTTCTCGGATTGTATAACGTAACAGACATTGACGAATGCAGGGCCATTCACAGGGCCATGTGCGTGTCATCGATAGGGAAAGGGGAAACTAGAACCTATTACAGTGTTAACTCAGGGTTATTTCTATTGTTTTAAGATGGGAGGAGCCACAAAATCCGTTATAAGACTCAATTGTATATCTGCCAATGGGGTCTCTGTATTAGAAGGCCCGCCTCTTAGATGACCCAAAAGGGTGAATCCTCTCCCTCGATTGGAGGAT
>SDVV010043205.1:0-10271 GCA_016164225.1 Gammarus roeselii
ATACACGCATACACGCATACACGCATACACGCATACACGCATACACGCATACACGCATACACGCATACACGCATACACGCATACACGCATACACGCATACACGCATACACGCATACACGCATACACGCATACACGCAAACACGCAAACACGCATACACGCATAGACGCATACATGCATACATGCATACACGCATAGACGCATACATTCATACATTCATACATTCATACATTCATACATGCATACATGCATATATGCATACATGCATTCATGCATACATGCATGCATGCATACATGCATACATGCATACATGCATACATATATACATACATACATACATACATACATACATACATACAGACAGACTAACAGACATAGATATATGCATACATACTTATACACATACGAACATATACATATAAATGCATGCATACATACACATACACGTACATACATATACGCACACATACCCTTACTTAAATGCACAATGATGAGATGAACCAATACTGAAGCAAGTGATTTTTCTTATATGCAGGGATCGATATTACCGAATGTTAGCGCATGGTGAAAAAAAATGTACAGGGTGATTAAAGTGTCAATGAACTCTCAGAGTTTCACATGTCGGTACTCGGTAATATATACCGCATTACCAAGAAAAATGAGTTCCATGTATAGATTGCGCAGTGTCAAGTATGAACTGCAGATGCCGTACTCAAAATACAACAGCACATGACAGCTCATTTAGCGTTAAGAGAAGTGTACGGCCGATAGTTTAAAGTACTGCTATTGCGAGTGTGACCATACCGACCAAACAAACGGCTCATTTGTATAGATAGTTTCCGAAAAAGTATCTAGATACAAGTGAGTTCAATACTGCGTGGCTTTATGGAGCACCTGGCTACGCGCGTGACATCGAATAAATGGTCTGTTTGCTTTCTTAGAATGGACACCATACATATTTACATGAAAAACATTCCAGCCTACATAACGAAATAAAGACACTGCGTCAAATTGTGGACACTTAAATGAGGTTACAGTGTAACCCAGCTGCTAGGTTTTTCAACTGCGTAAATATCATCCACCTACGGATGAATTTTTATTCTGCTAACACCTGCCGACGAGTGAGCAGTAGAGTGGTGTCTTTTCCTGAAAGATGGTGCGTTTGTGGTATTGTTAATATCAGCTGGTAGATTGTTGAAATTTTTTGGGCCTGAGACAGAAAACGCCGTTACCCCAGTCTGTGTCCTTCTCAATTCGGTGTCAATGTCACTTCCGTTTTGCGTTGATCGGTTGTGAGCTGCTCTACGTTTTGCAAATACAACTCCGTTTGGACATGATAGCTTGTTCTGAATTTTGTACACTTGTATAGCTTCATTAAGGTCTAGTCTCTCAATTATGTTTAACCAGACAAGTTTGTTAAGCTGGGGCGTCACGTCATAACTTTTTTTATAATTTCCGTCGTGAGCGACCTTAGCAGTGTAGTTCAGACAGCGTTGGATATCATCGAGCAACGTTTTCTTGCACTTCCCTCATATGGTAGGGCAGTAATTCAAATGTGAGGAAATCAGGGCGTTGATTACGAGAGGCCTTGATTGAAAACAGAGTTGATTTTTATACGGTTAAACAACATAAGTGTCCCATTAAATTTCGAGCAAATTTTTTTCACATGGAGATTGAAGGTCATATAAGGATTGATCAAGTCTCCCAGACTTTTAACATTGTTAAACAGAGAGATTTGTTCCTTCGAACAGTTAACAACATAATTGGCGGATACTCTAGATGTATTTGCTTTTGATCCCAGGATAATGCACTGGATTTGCTTTAAATTGCAGGTCACCCAGGTGCTGATCAGGTGCCGATCAGGGCACCGGCATCATGCTGTATCAAACATTTATCCGCTCACGCTCTAATTACGGACCTTATGTTTACGGCTCCGCTGCCGCCTCAAACCTCGAAACCCACAGTCATCTCAAAGAATGCTACTCACGTCAGAAGCGGCTTGCTGCCCTCCATTCCTAACGAATCCCAGAACGAATCCCTGAACGAAGTCCTGAATGGGGATTCCCCTTTCCTCTTCTGCGAGTCGAGTTCTCATAACAATACTATTTTAGGACGAGGGTCTACGCATCAACCCAGTCAACAACTAAGTCACCAACATTTCCGATAAAAAACACTTTGAAACTCTTTTCGCGTGGGTAACCTACTGCATGCCGACACTGGACACCACCCGCGAGGTTTTCTAAGGCCTTCATTGTCCTGCCGTATTCTCCGCATCAGCTCCTCCACTTGGATAGTCAAACTCCGACAATTAACCTTGAATTTCAAATGTACCCTTCAGCAACGACTATACTCCTACTATAAACTGCCGAGAAGTTTCGAGGCTGCGATTTCTGCCACGTATACACTGACGGCTCTAAACTGTCAATGGTCGGGGAAATTCCGCTTTGTGCGAGGCAAGCTTTTGTTTGGCTACCCTCCCGCATGAAAGCTCTGTTTTCTCTGCAGAAAAGCTGTGCAATCTCTCGAAAGCAGTCATATTCTCAGACAGTCTAAATGGCCGGACTCAGCTTAAAGTTTTGTATTATGAACACTCCGATCTACGCAAAATACAACACGACCTCATCGCCATGTCCGAAGCAAGCCAAGCGGGGAAATTCTGCTGAATCCGGAGGCACAGGGTAATGGGAGAAAACGAGTCCGCAAATTCCCCTGCTAAACTGCCTTTTACCCATCAAGGACAATTTATCACCTTCACTATCGATGTTGGTTCTCTATCATCAGCTTGCATATCATCCCAATGGAACGGTAGTGGCCACAATGAGGACAGAAAATGTTCTCGGTGAAGCCCTCAGTCAGGGAATGGGACACCAACTATTCCAACAGGATGGACCAAGTATTCATCACGCTCTTGTCCACGAGACATACATGGATAACTCACGACGATCTAATGGACCTAGACATGGTACCGGCTGCGCAACCATACTTTTTGTACCTTCAAGTGGCAATCAGCGTATAACACTTACTCATGGAGTGCACTTTACTCGCGGCTGCTCAATGAGTTTTCTAACCTCCCCCTTGCAATCTACAAAACCTACTCACCGACCTCGCCCACCAAAAATGCTTTTCACTTTCGCTAAAAAATACCGGCCTGTTTGAAGCAATCTGAAAATCGAAATGCATAGTTGAAACCAAGTGATTCTCTCATTTCGCAATGTATTTCGGTACACTAAAAAGAGGACATACATATAATCGAGGAGCTGTTCAGAAGCTACGTATTAACACTTTATTTTTGTCAGAACAGTAATCCAACATGCCCGGCGTGCATATGTGCCTGAATCGAACCTTCGACCAACCTTCATTCGTGATTTTCGCTCGCTGAAAGGGTGTTCGCAGGGACTCGAGCTGTAGACTCGGGGAGGAAGGTTCCCGAAAGAAGTCCAATCTATCCTGCATAACTGACTGCTTCTATGCCTCAAGATGCACACAATTTAAGACCTAATTTATGAACCACGCAGCAATCCTTCATCGACGCCACAGAAGAGGATTTAAATGAAACTACTTGGACATATGAATTTCGCATCCTACCAAAGAGCTAGCAGACTCACGTCGGAAGCTCTGATGGATTGGACCCCTAAATCTAATCTAATCAATTAAATGACGACTGTGGGAAAACTTGAGAAAACCGGGGCATGCTTGAAAGAGAATTTCCAACCGACTGTACATAGCCACGGTGATGCGAACAAAAGCTGGGGTTGTGCTGTGCATTTGAAAACGATTGCTTTGCATTGCATTCGTTCAATCTAAACTGAATTTATTGAACAAAGTCCGGAAGAGGCAACAGCGCTTCTACTATCATTACAGGTAAGAGATCAATGAACGCTTGTTAAGACGGATTCAAGCAACTGCGCCTCTTCACTTAGAGACATGAACTGTGAAACATTGCATTTCATATCAATAATGTAGACACATCAATAGTGCTGTCTATAACGGGATCGGCCAGCAACGCATTCAAACTCAGAGCTATCAACTGTGAGACATTGCGAGGTATATAACTACTACTGAGGCATCGATGGCTATGTTCGTGACGGGATCTAGCAACAGCACCTCTACACTCAGGTCTATCAACTGTAAGACATATAATGAATTATCATCGGTTAAACTTTAAACCAGTCACATATTAAGCCAACCTTGCAAGCCCTATGCAATCATGCGTTTCCTATTCCCTACACTACTGATTTTATTTTGAATTTCTTTTGCACGTTCCAATCCTGTATTGAATAATAAAAAAAAAATATTACGCATAGTCAGAATCGTATAAAATTCACCAATGATAAATTTGGTGAGGAATTGACTTAAATCCAGGAAAGTGGTCGAGTAATTGACATTCACCGCCGTCGCTTAATTGACGCTTAATTACATACATTGACGCTTAATTGATAGACCACCAATTCGACCTCCTTCCGCCCTCCCTCCAATCAAAATGCTTTTGTAGTGGTTTTAGAAGTCCGTCAGTTGCATCTAAATAGTTTTGAACTCATTAACATCAAGGTAAATAGCAATGGAAGATTTGGAGGTGAGAAACTGATATGAGCCTCAAATAAAAGAAGTTATTAATGAGCGATGGAGCAGAAACCTTACACGTTATAGGCCGAGTAACATGTGGTTAATTAATAAATACGACATTAGGCATTTGATATACCGATTTGGTACTAATACTTGCGTATACCAATTTTAGGTATGTACGGAAATATATTCTGCAGTCTCATTACTTTGGGGAGACTAAAAAATTATATTTTTTGCTCTGTCTACACGGTCAGGGTGTGAGAATGCACATCAGCCAACATTAACTGCTGCGCCAAATGAAATCGGCTTGAACTGACTCAATCTTGTTCCCCCGGAAGGATTAACTAACCAGAGAGATAAAAACACCTTGTTATATTGACTGAAGAACAATAAGTAGAACTAGTAATAGTTCAAAAAAAATTAGTGATTTGTGATGTGCAAATTTTGACGTCTGATAACGAAATTGCAAACTTAGACTTCAGGTACCATTTCGATGGCAGGACCGTAAATGAAGGCTTTGTGTATTTCAGTGACAGGTGGTGCATTCAAGCAAGAGATTCATCCCGGGGAGAAAAGTGCCACTAAACAATCCCACGTGGCTGAATAATGAAGTTTGAGAAGCACTTGCTTGCCGACAAATAGTCTGTCAAACCCACAAAACTAATCGGACGCAAGAATCAGAATGAGAACTGAGCATGAGCATGAGTGTGTAAGAACTGAACATGAGCGGGCCGGTTGAAAAAAAGGAGAGAATGGTCAGAAGTACCATGAGAAACGAGGAATAAATGATGCACGAAATGCCACAAGTAATCCTAAAGAGATTTTCGCCTAAGTAGTGTTTACGTTGATGCAGAAAAAAACTCTGCAAACTAAACTAACATAAGTCTATAGGACTAGATGGAGATCTTTAGCAGGTCTGTGAAGACTTGAATTTTTTCAGATGATTGAAAAACAGAAATGATACGAGCAATATTCAAGAAGGGTAGCAAGCAACGGCCAGGGAACTACAGATTAATTAGTCTCATATCTATGGTCGGCCAAATCTTGGGAAGATTGACGAAAACATGGTATAACATTTCAACTGGAGAGAAACCACACCATCAAGGACACCCAGCACCGCTTCAGAAAAATTTAGCGGCCTCACCATACAATATCACTGACTTTTTCAATAAGGTCAGCGAGATTTATCTTGACTTTTAAATGGCGCTTGATGAGTGGCCTCATGAATGTTTACAGAAAAAAAAAGTGAAGGCGCACGGTATAACAGTCCGTGGCTCTGAAATTGGCTCACGGGCCGCAAGCAAAGGGTCAGTGTTGATCAAATAAAAAATAATTGGGCTACCGTATAATCTGGAGTACCCCAGTGAAGTGTTTTCGGCGCCTCCTCTTCATAGTCTATATAAATGAACATGACACCGGCATCTTAGCAGGTTATCAAAATTTGATGATGACACTATGCTCTGCCATAAAGTGAACTATGAACAAGATCGCCTAATTGTCCGAAGTGATTTATCTATAGTGGTCTGACCTGATGAGTGGCAACATAACGGTAATGTTGACATGAGCACCGTTAGGAGAATGGGAACACACAATAGATATTCTAGCAAGATGGTGGAAAGCTAACACATTATGAAGTGAGCCAACAACGAGATAACGGAAAATTAATCAACAGAGATCTCAAGTGAACGAAACAAGTGGAAGCGAGTTATATGCAAGGTAATAAAGTCATTGGCAGTATATCCAGAAATTTCCACTACAACTATCAAGGACATCGTGCTTTCGGTATAGTGAATACTTCACTCATTGAGCCCTATGTGTAATTTGTAGTTTAATTTTGGTTTCCTCACCTTAGAATAGTTATCAACAAATGGAACATATTCAGCACCGAGCAACAAATATGATTCCAGAACTGAGAAATAAGACATACCCGCTAAGTTTCAACGAACAAAAAATGATATGACTTCAAAGAAGACGGCTTAGAGGTCAGACCTGGAAGCCTTTGATAGAGATTATAACCAGGACAATAGAAATAATGGACATAAACAAAAGCTGTAACCGTGGAAACATTAGGTGTCGAAAACATCTTTGCAATCATGAAATGAACTATTTGGAACCGTTTAGCACATGAAGTGATTAATAGCAATAATGTCAATACCTTCACTGCTAAGCTTATTCATCGGGAACACTAAATCCGCGAGAGGTAACAACAACCTCTGATTGAGCCTTCCCATCCTCTGATGGACAATCCAGCGGCCGGTAGTCCACAAATGACGGGCACCACATCCAGGCTGGGCTAGATTTGCTGCAATTTCTATTAGTAGTATTGCTAGAATTGACTCTCCAGCCCGTCACATGCTTACTACTGCTGATTTACTTAGGCGTCAGGGTTCACTGAGTCACTGTGACAACGAGAGACAAAACTGTCCGTGAAGCATTGAGAAAGATACACGAGTAGTTCGTGTGCCTACCAAAATAACCTTAAGATTACAGTTCCTATTATCAGCCACACATTGGACGAGAATCTCTCAACCAAATGGTTTTTGTTGTGATAGCTAAATAATTTTAGAATAGCTATATTATTGCTGCAGTGTAATGATTGTCAGTCGTAGAATGATGTTTGGGTTTTGCTGTCACAACAAACGAGATTTGGTTTGACTGCAAAAAGATCTCAACAAAACGATTTTAATGCTGCAAACAAACTGATTTGGTCATCCATCCCTGGAATAACAAATGCATTTTGTTGAGACAAATTTTTTTTGTTGCAAACAACAGAGAAGTCTTTGTAAAGTCTACACCCTATTCATACTTTAAGCGCTGTCTCAATTATGGTCGCACAAATAAGAACCATTTCAAGTAAGAAAGTGCCTAATATAAAAATGTTAATACCCGAATAATGGCAGAGGATTGAGCTTTAACTTAGATACAATTGATGGCAAATTAATAGAATAACAATTGATTGGAAATAAATAGGTAATAAAACTATGTATTTTAAATAACTATAGTATAAAAAAAAATGAGCCTAGTATGCTCAAACCGTGTTCCATCAATTGCAATGATTTTTTTAACCCATCAAGGGATTTTTTTTATTTCAAACACCGTAGTTGATGCGACAGTGTCTATGATGGCTGCCCCGATATCTTGCAGGTTTGTATGTGTCATTGGAGTAAAATATACTTGGATGGTAATCAGAGAGACCACATCTTTTCCTTGGGATTATTATCTAGGCTATTAGAAAGCCAGACAAAATGCATCTCTTGACGCGCTAGGCCAGTGAATTGTTGATAGTAACAAGACCTTACGTAAATGAATGCAGCGAATCGTCTTCCACCACGAGTATGAATAATTCGTCAAGGAATTCAAATTCGGACTTTGACCTAATCATATTGTGAGTTATTGACGAGTTCCTCCCACCCTTGCTGGCCTATTCTCCCTAGCATGTGCCCAGCGCATAAATCTCAGTTTTCCAATAACCGGGGAAAATTATTCAGTGTTCGAAGACTATATGGTCATGATTTGGCCTGGTAAAGCATTTGGTCAGTGCTTAGGATGGAAGTGTACTATAATAGTAAGCAATACTTGAGGATGAACTAACTCTGGTAGCACATCAAAGAAGCTGCAGACCGTTATTTTCACTCGACTTTTTTACGTGACTTTGCTTTCATGTTTGTTTATGTCCTATTTCTTACTGTCTTTTTTTATTACTAATGTAGAACGTATAAATTCTTTAGATTTTTTGTAATTTGAACCTAACGACTTCATTGAAAAACATTTGTTGTAAATCAGAGTTTTGACTCGAAGCTCAGTGTTTTTAATTTTGATATTATAGGCGTACTTCTAGCTTGAGACGGAACGAATTACTGCCTCCACAAGTGCATCCAGCGAATGTATGAGGAGTTTATTTTTGGTAGATCGAAATTTTCAATTATACTTCGCCAAGCAATGCGTGTGCATAAACCTGGTTCACAAGCTCTTTTTTTAATTCTCAAAACATAAAGCAGCCAACAACCGGCAAACGCGAAACGGATTTGGCATTAACATACTGTTCAGAAGAACACTGACAGGATCAAAGGCGTTTTCAGTCTCAGACCCTGAGTTTTACGACAATCTACCATGTGACGTTAGAAATTCCACCAATGCATCTTCCTTTAAATAAAATGTACCAATAAAACAGATCCTGATCAGATCACAATACGTAAGCAGGTGTAAAACTCATAGCATGGATACACCGGACCTTCACAACATGCGAGGCTCCAAACCATAACCACCCCACATCTTTGAACATTCCTCATTATGTCACTGGGTTGTGTACTTTTTGACGTCATCTAACAGCTGTCGGAACACAAGGTACTTCGCGAAGTTAGCAGGATTTGAAATTACCTGTATTTCGCATATGCTAGCTAGTACATTCCGTTTTATGTTCGTTACAATAAATCTGTAAGATGAAAACCAGATAATGCAGAACACTTCTCATGATATTAAAACATTGGTATACCCGTACTAGAAACACGATTGTTGATCTGAGTAGGTTCTCATCCGATTTGATAGTCCTCGCATACCAACATACGCATTTCCAGATTTGTCGTGCAAACTTAAATATTGTATTATCGTGCCCCGAGAATACCGTACAGTTTCTGATATGAAAAGAGATTTGTTTGTTAAGGTGGCTCGCTCTCCCGATCACTCGAATCCACCCGTACCGTCCCATTTTTAGCTACCATTGTATTCAGCTGTTAACCTGAACAAACAATTCACACCAATTATTAAACAAAGAATTTCAATGTCCTACCGCAACACCTTGTATCATCATTAAACAGTGCGAAATTATTCAGCATTTTAAAACTCAGTTTGATAGCTCATTCGTCGTGCCATGTTTCGGAAAGAGTCGGGTTCTCATGTCCAGATAGGAAAGCAACATGTCCCCATCGTCCAAGCCTTGTCTCAATTACTCAGTCGCAAGATGTGATAAACTCCTCAAGTTTATATATGGTTTCCTGAGGCAATGATCTTAGCTGGTTATTATACGTAATTTGAAAATTTATTGTGTAGCTACAAATTAATAGTTAAAAGAATAACATGCCGCTTTCTGTATGAATGAACCTATAATTGTGTCAGGCCCAGACGTACTCAATTTTCGCCAGCAGAGCTACTGCTCAATACAATTGTACCTCTAATTAAATGTAAATTGTTGTATCAATAAATACTTTGTATCCCTTCCAGAATACCATGAGGCATCTCGTCTCGTGAGTAAAAGTTTCTTTTTCTTATGTATGTATTCCCGTCTTTATAATACCATGTATGTATTCCCGTCGTTCAACAACTATTTATGTATTCCTGTCATCCTAAGCCATTTATGTTTTCCCGTCATTCCAGTACCAAGTATGTATTCCCGTCATTCCGGTACCATGTTTGTTTTCCAGTAATTCCAATACTAAGTATGTATTCCCGTCATTCTAATGCCATGTTTGTATTCTCGTCATTCTAATACCATTCGTGTATTCCCGAATATTCGAATACCATGTATGTACTTCCATCATTCAAATACCATGAAGGTATTCCAGCTATTCAATTATCATGTATGTATTTCCGCAATTCTGATACTATGTCTTTATTCCCGCCATCCTAACACCATGCATGTATAACCGTCTTTCTATTACCTGTTATGTATTCCCGTCATTCGAATACTACATATATATATATATACATATACATA
>SDVV010043206.1:0-10271 GCA_016164225.1 Gammarus roeselii
GCCACCAGGCACAACAGAAAGACCGCAGCGCCACCAGGCACAACAGAAAGACCGCAGCGCCACCAGGCACAACAGAAAGACCGCAGCGCCACCAGGCACAACAGAAAGACCGCAGCGCCACCAGGCACAACAGAAAGGCCGCAGCGCCAATAGGAACAGGTGCAAGGTATTTTCAAACATTGATATTGCCTCCTACCATATCATACACTCTAACTGAGTTGAGCTTGTGTTCTCTGCTTCAAACAACAGTCGCGTCGAACAGATGTTCACAGTGCAGCCTTGGTTGCACGAGGCAATATGTAAACTTTTAACATATATAGCGTGGGATCGTTACCGCAGGAGGGGGCGTCAGTCAAATATCCACCGATTGAACATAAAAGTTTAGTATGAAGCCCAAATATCTAACGTGATCATATAATAGCGAAGTCATCAACGTAAAAGAGCGTAGTAATCAACATATAATAGCGAAGTCATCAACACATAATAGCGAAGTCATCAACATATAATAGCGAAGTCATCAACATATAATAGCGAAGTCATCAACATATAATAGCGAAGTCATCAACATATAATATCGAAGTCATCAACTTATAATAGCAAGCTTGTCAACATTCCAGACACTCAAATTTGATACTTCATGCAAACAATGTTGAGTTTTCTTTTATTTATCTTAGTTTTAGGATCTTTCTCAGCCGATGGTAAAACAAAATGTCAACTGATTACGAATAATGCCGTCACGTATGCGTCACCAACGCAACCTATGTTCGTTACGAATAATGCCGTCACATATGCGTACTAACGCAACCTATGTTCGTTACGAATAATGCCGTCACGTATGCGTCACCAACGCAACCTATGTTCGTTACGAATAATGCCGTCACATATGCGTCACTAAGGAATGATGTTCGAGGAGAAACTATGATATTTTTAAGCAGTTCAACCTATTGAAAAAAATAATAATTTGTAAATTTCTATAAATCATTGATTTCCTTTAAATGTTGTTTTCTAAGTTCACAGAGCTGGCTACACCGCAACGTTGGCTTTTTTTATGATGCTCTAATTGCACAACTGCATGTTACCTCTCTATTGAATGTTACTATCTTAATGGTGATCCTTTTGGCTCACCATTCCATGCCAAAAGTGATGCCTTGCGTGCTTTTATCTCGCAAGATCGCGTCTCCATCAGCATCAGGCATCAGTGGAGTCCACTGAATTGAGTACGCAGATACTCAGCACTTCGTAAATGATGTTGAATTGGCGAGTGCCCACCCAAGGGGAAATAGTTCACATGACGATAGATGAAGACCGAAAAAAACTTATTACGGGTTTCTCATGATTGGAAATAGTAAACATTACAAAGTGTTATTTGCTAGTTTGAGGATATTCCAAATTGAGCTGGCCTCTTTACACTAAAGGCGATTTTCAGCAAGAAGGCAGAGCGGTCACGGAATTATAGTATTTTACTTTATATTATTATTAGAGAATTATAGTAGGAATCTTGCTAGCCTCATTGACGTGTTCACGTTAAGGTTATGGGCTGGCAGGCAGAGGAGGTAGAGGTCATTATTGATGAGTGGACGCAAATCGACGCCGATTGTTGGGCAGGAAGCAAACTATAAGTGAGACAAGCAAGGGCAAGGCACTTCAGCAAGGGCACTTCTTGGCCACATGACAGAGACCCAATGTCAGGGTAGTTTGGGTTAAAAACTGCAATAAATCAACCTAATTCAAAAGATATTGCCTAACAACCTTAGCAGCAACTATTATGCACAATCAATAACAAATTTGATTGCATTTAAGCTGAGTTTGAATCCCTTCTTCGCGTTCGGATCTTTTCTTCAATAAACGAGATGTTTAAAGTCGTTGTTAAAATTTCAACTGCTCTTAATTTGTATTACGATGGATTTCAATTATTGGAACAGAAATTAACTGATATAAAATGCATATTAATATAAAAGGTTGTCGGGAGTTGAAACGGGTTATCATCTTCCTCGTTTGCTCACCGGACAATTGATCGATTTGTGGACGCCTCTAAAAATAATTTAGTGGGATCATATTGATCAAATGTTTGTGATGTTTTGCCAGCACAGTCGGTTTGTCAATCCCACTTGAAGAATGTTTTCAATCACAGTTGTGTTATCAATCTCAGAGAGGAACCACACTGGCATATCACAGTCGTCTCGTCGATAGCTCACTTCATCGACAGTTTTATGTGCAGTTGTCTTCCTGATGACATAAATTGTTGATATTCACTTGCGTCATCGATGACCCTGTGACAGCCTTTTGCAGGCTTGCAGTTGCTAAGCCGGGCCTGCCGTGAAGGGGCGCTCCCCCTACCGGAGGTGGCAATGCGGCAGACTCACTCAAAAATCCGGCCGATGCGGCACGGCAAGTGGCTTCTGTTGCTCTTTATTCATGTTTTCTGCCATCTGATTGTTTCTGGAACTTGTGGCGTTTGTTTTCATGGGCTGACTCATGGTGAATCTCTGACTCTAATAATAATATATACATGTGGTATTAATAGTAGTGATATATTGTCATCAACTGTAGGGCAATTCTTGATGAATTGTGATGGTGAATTGCAATATTGTAAATCTGTATCAAAGTGTCGGATCTTACTCCACGTTTATCTGAAACAATTGTTTAACAATATATACAATAGTCTCCAATTATTTTTTTTCGAGAAAAATCTAATTCTTCGGTGACCAAAATCAAAAATGCTTCTTCAGATTAAAATCAAATGTTATATCCTCTAATTAAAGGGCACTTTGCGAAGCGCATGTACATGGTTTAAATTTCGTTTTACTAGAATGTAAAGCATACGAAGAGAACATTGCTTGGTCCGACATGGAAGAAGGTTTCTCCTTAATGCAAACAGCAATAGTGATATGATTAACATAGAATCTATTTTGAACTAGACGTGGATTTGATAGATTTTTCATGATGACTGTTGCTGGGAAGTCTTCTTGACTGAATGTTAACTCGTCACGCACGAGTCACTCTACTTTGTGGGACCAGCACGAGTCACTAGTTCGCGGGATCAGCACGAGTCACAAGTTCGTGGGATCAGCACGAGTCACTAGTTCGTGGGATCAGCACGAGTCACTAGTTCGTGGGACCAGCACGAGTCACTAGTTCGTGGGACCAGCACGAGTCACTAGTTCGTGGGATCAGCACGAGTCACTAGTTCGTGGGACCAGCATGAGTCACTAGTTCGTGGGACCAGCACGAGTCACTAGTTCGTGGGACCAGCACAAGTCACTAGTTCGTGGGACCAGCACAAGTCACTAGTTCGTGGGACCAGCACGAGTCACTAGTTCGTGGGACCAGCACGAGTCACTAGTTCGTGGGACCAGCACGAGTCACTCTACTCTGTGCGATCAGTACGAGTGTCTGCTGTGAGACCAACTAGTCACTCAATTGGGCGGGTTCAACATGAGTCATTCTACTGTGTGGTACCAGCACGAATCCCTCTGCGTGGTACCAGCACGAATCACTCTGTGTGGTACCAGCACGAATCACTCTGTGTGGTACCAGCACGAATCACTGTGTGGTACCAGCACGAATCACTCTGTGTGGTACCAGCACGAATCCCTCTGTGTGGTACCAGCACGAATCACTCTGTGTGGTACCAGCACGAATCACTCTGTGTGGTACCAGCACGAATCACTGTGTGTGGTACCAGCACGAATCACTCTGTGTGGTACCAGCACGAATCCCTCTGTGTGGTACCAGCATGAATCACTCTGTGTGGTACCAGCACGAATTCCTCTGTGTGGTACCAGCACGAATCCGTCTGTGTGGTACCAGCACAAGTCTCTCTACTGCGTGGGACCAGTACGAGTCACGCTACTGTGTGGGATCAGTACGAGTCACGCTATGTGGGACCAGCACGAATCACTCTACTGTGTGGGACCTGAACAAGTCACTCTGCTGTGTGGGACCTGAACAAGTCACTCTGCTGCGTGGGACCTGAACAAGTCACTCTGCTGTGTGGGACCTGAACAAGTCACTCTGCTGTGTGGGACCTGAACAAGTCACTCTGCTGTGTGGGACCAGCATATTTTAACTAAAAGGTGACTTTGACCCACCTTCCTCATAGCACAGGCTTAGTCTGAGTGTCAGGTTCGATACGAGGACGGCGTCAGCTTAAAATCAACCTAAAAATTAATACTCAGGAGCATCGATAGCGAAATATGTTTTTTTCAATTTAATTGATTTATTGTGCAGTGAAAAAAGGAACAAGAAAACGGGCTGTCAAATGGTAAGGACAAGAAGTTAGCAAGGTTAGGTTAGAATGGAGGGCATAGAGGCCGGGGGTAGGGTGTAAGGGGGTGCCGTGAAGATTTTTTTGTATTATGAAACGGTGATGTAGCGAGACCTTGGCCTGCTCTTGTTTTTGTTCTAGTCTCCGTTGTTGCTGCCTTTGGGCAAGTGACCGTCACCACCACTGCCGTCACCACCACCACCATCACTCCTACAGCCGGTGCTAGAGATGTTGATGCGAGGGGGTACTGGTTGAGACTGAGGCTCTGGAGCACGCTGCACCAAAACAAGCACCACCACCCTTGACCATCACTACCACCACACGCACTACGACCAGAACGGTAAGTGCATGGGCTCTGAACCACCGAGAACATCACCACAACAGACTGTTGCAACCAGTAATAGCACGACCACAGACTGTTGCAGTCACCACCAGTCTCAGCACGACTACAAACTAATGCAGTCACCACCAGTCACAGCACGACCACAGACAAATACAGTCACCACCAGTCACAGCACGACTACAGACTAATGCAGTCACCACCAGTCACAGCACGACTACAGACTAATGCAGTCACCACCAGTCACAGCGCGACTACAGACTGTTGCAGTCACCACCAGCCACAGCACGACCACAGACAAATACAGTCACCACCAGTCACAGCACGACTACAGACTAATGCAGTCACTAACAGTCACAGCGCGACTACAGACTGTTGCAATCACCACCAGTCACAGCACGACCACAGACAAATACAGTCACCACCAGTCACAGCGCGACTTTAAACTGGTGCAGTCACCACCAGTCACAGCGTGACTACAAACTGTTGCAGTCACCACCAGTCACAGCACGACCACAGACAAATACAGTCACCACCAGTCACAGCGCGACTACAGACTGTTGTAGTCACCATTAGCCACAGAACGACTACAGACTGTTGTAGTCACCGTTAGCCACAGCACGACTACAGACTGTTGTAGTCACCATTAGCCACAGCACGACTACAGACTGTTGTAGTCACCATTAGCCACAGCACGACTACACACTGTTGTAGTCACCATTAGCCACAGCACGACTACAGACTGTTGTAGTCACCATTAGCCACAGCATGACTACAGACTGTTGGAGTCACCATTAGCCACATCACGACTACACACTGTTGTAGTCACCATTAGCCACAGCATGACTACAGACTGTTGTAGTCACCATTAGCCACAGCACGACTACAGACTGTTGTAGTCACCATTAGCCACAACACGACTACAGACTGTTGTAGTCACCATTAGCCACAGCACGACTACAGACTGTTGTAGTCACCATTAGCCACAGCACGACTGCAGACTGTTGTAGTCACCATTAGCCACAGCACGACTACAGACTGTTGTAGTCACCATTAGCCACAGCACGACTACAGATTGTTGTAGTCACAATTAGCCACAACACGACTACAGACTGTTGTAGTCACCATTAACCACAGCATGACTACAGACTGTTGTAGTCACCATTAGCCGCAGCACGACTACAGACTGTTGTAGTCACCATTAACCACAGCACGACTACAGACTGTTGTAGTCACCATTAGCCAAACACCGGCAACACCACTGGCAGTTGTAGTCACCATTTACACCAAGATCAAAATCAATAGCACGGTCATAAAATATAGCACGATCATGACCTATATAGAACAGTATTGAACCACAGCACAATTCTTTACAATAAAACGATCATAAACTATATAGCAGGATCACAAATCATAGCTCATCACGATCGTAAGCTATAGAATGACCTTACATTTTATTTTGATCATAAACTATAGAACGATTGTAAATTATAACACAATTATAAACTATCACACGATCATAAACTATAGCTTAGTCATAAACTATAGCAAGAACATAAACTAGAGCTTAGTCATAAGTTATAGCACGATCATAAACTATAGCTTAGTCATGAACTATAGCAAGAACATAAACTATAGCTTAGTCATAAGTTATAGCACGATCATAAACTTCATTAGGATCATAAACTAAAGCACGATCATAAGCTATAGCACGATCAAACTACAGATTTTACGTTCATAGATTAATTGCAGACCGCAGGCCGCTGTCACATGGAGCAGCACGACTTTAACTTGTTGTAGTCGATCATGCTGACAGCCTGATCTCAAACAGTTGCAATCAACTTCTCTGATAGCAGGATCACAGACGCTTATACTCGGTGATAGTGGGTACTAGTAAATTGTATTTAAATTAAAATTTATATACAATTGTTACGTCCCTATGAAAAACAATATAGTTGGACCGAAAATGAACGCAGTATTAGAAATGCTTATTTTATCGTGGATGACAGGGACATTAAAATTGCAGTTCAATTGATTGGATATTTTCTAGCAACTGTACACATCAATTACTCATAACCTGCTTGGAATATTTACTAGTTACCTGTTACGAACGACGCTTCCGCTGCTTTCTTATGTACAAAAATACAACTTGTAGAGATATCGATACATTTATATTTAAAGATTCGGTCTCCAGTTGTGTTGTTGACATCCGTCAAGCAGATTATGAATAGGCGGACCAAATGTTTTAGATATTTCAGTGATGAGGTGAGGATATGGTGCAATGATACGTGAAAAGTTATCTCCTTGATAGAAAACACCAAGGGAGTTGGCATAAACTCGGAACGCTTCAAATAGGAGTACCACAAAGGTCGATCCTTAGACCTTTGCTCCTCCTTACATTATAAAAACCCAGTGAGTTGGCATAAACTTGGAACGCTTCAAATAGGAGTACCACAAGGGTCGATCCTTAGACCTTTGCTCTTACTTACATTGTAAACACCAAGTGAATTGGCATAAACTTGGAACGCTTCAAATAAGAGTAACACAAAGGTCGATCTTTAGACCTTTGCTCTTCCATACATTTTAAACTCGAAGTGAATTGGCATAAACTTGGAACGCTTCAAATAGGAGTACCACAAGGGTTGATCCTTAGACCTTTGCTCCTCCTTACATTGTAAACCATAGCGACAGGTCGTCTTTTATCATTTTAGGATATGATAATATAGTTTATTCGACCAGTCAAATCCTAATGTGACTGATACTAGTGCTGCTATAACCAATCAATTGACTCACAATTCAAATTGATACTTTGTTAACAAGGAAGATATCCATCCCTATCCCCCTGGTCAAATTTAACAGTCAACCAATTGCATTTGTGGCAGAAACACAGTAAACGACGTAATACTGACCACAGGAAGCTGGAAACATCCCGTCTCTTTAGTTACCGGGAGATTATTCAAATGGTGTGGCATCCTTAACAAGGTGAAAAGTTGTCTATCAACTTCTACATGAGGGATTCTTTACTTAAGCCTCATTCATTATTGCTGACTTACGGTACAAGCATGTCATTAGAACCCATCTCACTGCTACCAGACATAACCACACATAGCCTCTCTTTGGCAGTGAAATGTTCTCTCACTGCTACCAGACATGACCACACATAGCCTCTCTTTGGCAGTGAAATGTTCTCTCACTGAAACCAGACGTGACCACATAGCCTCTCTTTGGGAGTGGAATGTTCTCTCACTGCAACCAGACGTGACCACACATAGCCTCTCTTTGGCAGTGAAATGATCTCTCACTGCTACCAGACATCACCATACATAGCCTCTCTTTGGCAGTGAAATGTTCTCTCACTGCAACCAGACGTGACCACATAGCCTCTCTTTGGCAGTGGAATGTTCTCTCACTGCAACCAGACGTGACCACACAAAGCCTCTCTTTGGCAGTGGAATGTTCTCTCACTGCAACCAGACATGACCACACATAGCCTCTCTTTGGCAGTGAAATGTTCTCTCGCTGCAACCAGACATGACCACACATAGCCTCTCTTTGGCAGTGGAATGTTCTCTCACTGCAACCAGACATAACCACACATAGCCTCTCTCACTGTGTCGCATCATAACTTTTCAGTGGCATTCTTTGTTAGAAAAGCTTTGCATCATTTAACTTACATTGATAAAGATATTTACACGCGAAATAACCTCATGTATAATCTTCGGAATAGCTTTGAGGAAACGTCGTAAACATTTTTTTCTGTTCATCAACACGTATTTCCTGTAATCTGGATCATGAGGAAGCCTGTTCAATCATCACACCATCGTCCTGTAATCTGGATCATGTGGAAGCCTGTTCAATCATCACACCATCGTCCAGTAATCTGGATCATGTGGAAGCCTGTTCAATCATCACACCATCGTCCTGTAATCTGGATCATGTGGAAGCCTGTTCAATCACCACACTATCGTCCTGTAATCTGGATCATGTGGAAGCCTGTTCAATCATCACACCATCGTCCTGTAATCTGGATCATGTGGAAGCCAGTTCAATGATCACACTGTCGTCCTGTAATCTGGATCATGTGGAAGCCTGTTCAATCATCACACCATCGTCCTGAAATCTGGATCATGTGGAAGCCTGTTCAATCATCACACTATCTTCCTGTAATCTGGATCATGTGGAAGCCAGTTCAATGATCACACCATCGTCTAGTAATCTGGATCATGTGGAAGCCTGTTCAATCATCACACCATAGTCCTGTAATCTGAATTTTGTGGAAGCCTTTTCAATCATCACACCATCGTCCTGTAATCTGGATCATGTGGAAGCCTGTTCAATGATCACACCATCTTTCTGTTATCTGGATCATGTGGAAGCCTGTTCAATGATCACACCAGCGTCCTGTAATCTGGATCATGTGGAAGCCAGTTCAATGATCACACCATCGTCCTGTAATCTGGATCATGTGGAAGCCAGTTCAATGATCACACCATCGTCCTGTAATCTGGATCATGTGTAATCAGCGATTGTGGGATGGAGGGCTCAGTTTATTCACTACCCTCAGTTTGCTACTTAGATGTACATATTATGTACAGGGTGAACCTGAATTAACTGACACTTTTAATTTGTTAATAAATGGAAAAATAAGAACGCTATGAAGTTGAAACTTGTTTTATTTAAAAGAAGAACATTTTTATGGTAATATTGTATCCTAGTTACGACATTATCCTGTATAGGCTGCTAAATTTGTGTTTAATTATCACCCCTTAAATTTTCATCATGATTCGCTACAGCAAAGAAAAAAGAACGAGAATTCTGCAAACCTACATCAGGACGATGTCAATAACAGAAGCTCAACGTGATTACAGGATCTATTTCGAAACAAAAATCAGTCCTTAAAAAAACACAATTAAATCGCTTAATCGAAAATTTGCGGATACCGGGAATGTTAATGACAAACCACGATCTGGAAGAAAAAGGTCAATTAGAACTGAAGACGTAATCGAAAGAGTTGCTGTAAGCATTACAGATAATCCTAAACCTCCACTAGAAAACGTGCTTCTCAATTAACCATTTCTCAATCGACATTATGCCGCATTCTGAAAAAGGACTCAATGTTGAAGCCCTACAAAATTCAGTCGACACAACAGTTATTGCCTAATGATCATCACCAACGTCTTGGATATTCCGAATCCTTTCTTCGTTTGTGCGAGGATGCCACTTTTATCGAAAACATCATCTTCTCTGACGAAGTTCACTTTCACTTAACTGGTCATGTAAACAGTCATAATTCCAGAATTTGGAGCGATGAAAATCCACGCTAAATCCAAGAAAGACCATTGCATTCTCTTCGTGTTACTGCGTGGTGCGGAATATCAGCTTCACGTGTTTATGGACCTTACTTTTTTGAAAATGATAACGCAACTGTAACAGTCACTGGTGAAAGGTACCACTCGATGATGAGAGAGTTTCTTATTCCAGAACTTGAGAGACAAAATGTTCACCACACGTGGTTTCAACAGGATGGAGCCACCGCACATACGGCAAGAGAAACGATGGCATTGTTAAAAGATTGCTTTCCAAATCGTTCGATTTCACGATTTGGTGACATTCCTTGGCCCCCTCGTTCTCCCGATTTGACCCCATGCGACTTTTTCTTATGGG